>JAIPRL010001062.1:0-46799 GCA_025469235.1 Pemphigus obesinymphae
TATTATATATTACGATAAGTTGTAAGTACTTATTATACCAAAATTAGTGTTATGACCTATGAAAACACTTTGTGTGACTCTTTTCGATATAATTATTAAAATAAATATAGTTTTTAATACATAAGATGATGTAGAGAGTATAATATAGAGAATGTGTAATGGTAACACAAATATTTAGTGTTTAATTAAATTAAATTTGAACTCCTTGTATACTAACTAACTAACTAACTTCTGCTAAATTTATTCAATCAATATACTAAAAGAAACTTCGACTAACCATTATACCATTTGATGACACTTGATTATTCCCATGGCATGCAGAAAAAAATCGGTGAAATCGGTAGATACATTTGTGTCCATTACGAATTTCATTTCCTCACCATTCGTCAGCAACATCATCATTCTTCCACAACCTGATGTACAAAATAAATTTTATTAACACTAATCGAAAATTTTGTAAGTAAATGTATATAATATAAATTATTATAGTATTATAATTAGATAGAAACAACTTATATACGAAGTATATGCATTACACATAAAATTAATTTGTGACTAAAAATAATTAAGACAGAAAATATGAGGGTTCTTTATTTATTGAACGAAGCATTCGGTGTAATGGAATGCTGAGGTGAGAATGAAGTAGAATGTCAAGAAATAAGGAAATTGCGGCATAAGAGAAGGATCTATTTTGTGTACGTTTTAATCTTAAATGATCATTGGTCAGATACGGATTTTAAATAACTGTACTATACTCCAATATAGACCAATATAAATTTAAACAATTTCATATCATAATTTTTAACAACATAATTTATATTGGCTAAATAATATTTTAATATATTTACAAGACCTAATACCTTTTTATACGCTTTCACTAAAGTAATAATTATAAAATTAACCGAAAAACTAATAATTATGTTAACAATACGGTTTAACCCAAATTTTGACGTTTTTCACCAAATTTGTAAGAAAAAATCGTGTAATCTATGAATTAAAAATAGAATTTTTTAATTAATCACATATTTTTAATAACTTTTATAGGTACATATTATACTATTTGCAAGTCACAATATTTACCAAAAGTAATCATAAGATAATTTATAAATGGGTACAGAAAATTTTCTATTTTTACATTATAATAATAATACATTCAATATACAAATTATATAAATGTGTATTATAATCTCTAAAAATATATTTATATTTTAGAATTACCAAAAATCGTTTAAAATATCGAGTTTGTATAAGTTACTTCTACAATTTAGTAGAAGAAAGCATAACTCATGTTCAATATTCGTTGTGTTCAACAATAATGTAGTTAAGTAGGTATAACTTTTATTTGTTATTTTAAAAATAATTATAGATGAAAGAATATTGAATATGATGTATCAGGAAAATATATGAAAATCAAAAAATACATGTGAAGAAATTTAGTGCGCGGGTATTATTTTAGATATTTTAGTAAAATACGAAAAAAACCATTTTTTTTTTATTCACCTATTAGGTATTATTTACTAAAGTACACTTGAGAACTTGTGAATTATACTACAAATTATTATTATAAACCCAAATCACAAAATTAATTAGTTAACTTTTAAGTTTTAGCTGCGTATACCTATATATTTTAACAACTATATTATCATCTTCAGCGCAAACCAAAACCTTATACTTAAAATTGTCTTGTTTTATAATAACTTAAAGGTTTTATTTTTTTAATTATATTAGTTCATGTGTTATATTAGATACTATGCCTACAAGATTTTTTTATTTACAAAAATTTAGATTGAAATTGCTTTTTCCTAAAAACTTATTTAAGGTAAAATTGACTCTATTTAAGTTTTTTTAAATTTATTTCAATATTCCTCCCTATGCTCCTCATTAATACTTTTTTTTTATAAACATATAGAAACCATCGCTGTTTTACATGCCCAACCGTCAAAATTTAGTAAATATAAAATCATATTATATTATTTTATTTTAATAAAAATTCATCTTTTTTGATATTCATATGTTTATACTATATTAAAATAGAAGACAAATTCTAGACTACCTTAAGAGGATGCCACATCAATCATTTTGACTAGGTAGTAAAAACATTTCTACGAATAACAAACAAAATGACTTCTTAAGATAATGCTATACCATCAATTTTTAAGGGGTTCTGTGTAGGCATTTTTTAAGAACTTTTTTGAATAATGAAAATATAACAATTAAAAATTTTTTAAATAAATCAGTCTAAAATTTTCCTAATATCAATACTACTTTTATTGTGTGTGATCACATTTGTTAAAAGGAACTGCTTGTGGCTTTCTGATCAATGTTTGATCAAAAATTATTATAAAAGAGAAAAGATTACACTAAATAAAAGATGATAATACAAACTAAAATCGAGTATATAGTTATATTTAATAAGTATATTTAAACAACTAAAATTCGAGATTAAAAACGTCAAATTTTCCAATTTTCAAACTTAAAAAAATATATGAAAAGATTATTTTAACTAAAAAAACTATAGAAATAGATTTTAATGATCGTTCAAAAAGAACATGAGGAGGGGGGGGGGTTGAATAAAAGACCCATTTTTTTATTTTCTAAATATAGTCACACCTTATTGTATTGAGATGATCGTTACAAGTCATACCGCTCTGTTCGTCCATAGCTAATATACCTACTCATCTATCATATTATATTTAAATTTTGAGTCTATGATAAGTAGAAGAAAAGAAAAATTATATATATAAAGTGAGAACGTGTTTTAATATTGTTAAAACTTATGTATAAGTGACTTTTAAAGTGTTTAAATACTTTTATTAAAATTTATAGAAAACCTCATTTTTGATACGATATTATAGGGATTTTGCAAATATATAAATTACCTAACAAAGATGTTACAGCAATTAAAAAATTAAAAAATAAAGATTTTTAAAAATTCTAAATTGTGCTATAGAACAAGAGAATGATAAAACACTTATGAGATCATAAAAATATACAACTAGCTATACCACAGATTATTATTCCATTTGTATACATTTAATATTTTTACACCCACCCAAAGACCATAACCCAAAATATTTAATTTTACACATCGCATATATAATTTTAAATTTTAATTTCTAAACAAAAACGAAAAATTGGAAATAAAATTAAAATATTCAAATCAAGAATTATATACCTAACTGATATCTATAAAAAAAAAAAAACTTTGTACTTTGAGTCTAGTGAGATGAGACGCGAACACTTATGCCGACCAGTAACACAATATTACCCTATTAGTACCCTAATTAACTATTAACGTTCGTTTAAATGGCAACTATTATTAGTTTTATTTTAAAATATATTCAAATGTGTTTCTAGAATTAATTTTTGTAGTGATTATAATATTTATTTAGTGAATTAAATATACATAAGGATTTTAAATTAGTTATTTATAATTGAGAATTCATTATTTTTTATTACCTACTTCATCAAATAATAATGAACTACACAATCATCTAATACCGTGTGGTAAATTGAATAATAGGTAGACAAGATATTGTCTATCGTGTGAAAATTGACATAATATGACAAAAAATGATCTAACATTATATAGTGCTAAATAATATTGCTTATTATATTTGAGTTCCTGCAAATAGCAACTGTTTTTTAAAAAAATGACGTTAATTCATATTAATACCTAATTTTAAGAGATTATACAGATGAAACAAAATTAATAAAATGTTAAGCAATAAAATTAACTTAACAAATATCCGAATATGTTTTGGAAATTACAAAATAGAGGTTACCATTTAAAAATTAAAAGTTGATATAGTTAATTAGGATAGATAATTATGGTATATATTTACTAAAAATTTTTATAAGTATTTAATTTTAAAAATGTGCAAAATACAATTTTCCACAATGAAGATACTCTTTTAAATAATGGGCATTGTATTAATATTGCTAAAAGAATCACCCTGTACTGTAATTCAACCTGAATTCTATCTAATTTTTTATTTTTTTTTTTTAATTGAGTCTTTTCACATTGGTGTCAAAAAACGATTTTTGTGTTTTATTTTATTAATAATACCTATGTTACTTGAATAATATAATAGAAAATCTCATTATACAATAAAATATAAGTAAATACCCAAACTACTCTAATAATGTTTATAATACTGAAATTAACATCACATTATATTTAAAATATTCTACAGTTGTTTTGTTTATTTGAAAAATATAAAAAATTTGGGATTTCGAATTTCATTCTCATTAACATCTTTCCAAGATTAGACTTAATGAATTATTAATTTTTAAGTTTAAACCTTTTATTTTAACAGTGACAAAATAACTTTTTTAACATTAAGTACTTACCTACATACAATTACTACTTACCTACTTACAATTTTTTTTCTAATTTTTTAACAGTAATATAAATAAACTGTATATTAAATAGTAGATTATATTGTTAGATTATTTTAAGATATTTATTTAAAAATTAAGAATATTTTTGTTTAATATTTAGACACAAGTTAACCCGATAAAAAGGTAAGTCTTTGACAGAAATACTACATAAAAGCTGCAGACTACAGGATAGATCATAGGAGTTATAGAATATTAAAACATTGATTAACAAACATTAATAAACACAGCCTACTCCTAGTGTTTATACTAACTAACTACAACAGTATACTAAAAGAAGAATATAATACCACTAACCATTTGATAACAGTATTGAGTATTTCCATGATGCATTAGAATCAAATCCATGAAATCGGGCAAATTTTCTCCACATCCTTGACATTTTTTTGGACGATTGAACGTAACGCCATCAATCTCCCAAATCACTAAGAATAAATATACATTTAATCATAGTATAATATAAATATAATAATAATAATAATTAACACGAAAAACAAAATGGAGTACACCCGATCAAATACACAATATTATATGGACGGTGTCCGGGTAAAATGGAATAATTTAATTAAAAAAAAAAAGTGTTATTACAAATTATTGTTGGATTTCATAATCCACATCGAATGGCATGAAAAATCAACAAAAATTTTTGGTTCATTAGCAAAAATATTGATAAACAATTTTAACTTTTAGATATTTTTGACAGTTTTTTTAGTTTTCCGAAAGTAGTGTTTTGTACTTATTTCTTTTTACACGGACACCGTCCATAAATTTTCGTGTTCAGTTATAAAAACGCTTTTAGGGTTTTTTTTAACGTGAATATCTTTGTATAATATAATTTAACAATGATGTTACATATTATTTAGTTTTTTAATTTTTAAATTTTTTTCAAATATTGGTAGGTCCTTATAATATACTTTTTTTTAAAATTTATATTGTATAATAGGTGTTTTAACTCTAAATTTAACTAAAACTCAGTTGAAAAGTTTTATATTTATATTAATGAACATTTTAGTGGGCTTCTTATAGAGATGATAACATTTTATAATAATGGTTATTTATGATATATATTACATAAGTAACTAAAAAACAATTTAAAAAAAAAATGACATACAATTTACGAACATTTCTTTACTATAGTAAAATTATCATATCACATATAATATCAAAAAATATTTATTGTTAATAACAATTTATTTTATATCTATTACACCACTCATATTATGATCATATTAATATATTTTGTATGTTTTATCAAGTATGATATGATTTCGATAAAAAAATCATTAGTAAAGTTTACGTGAATAAACGAAAATTATATGTACCAACATATTCGAAAAATTGGGCAAGTTAACGAATTTTTTTAACTCAATAAGTTAGGTTAGTTTAAAAATATGTTAATTTAAGTTCAAATTGTCTTATATATTTTTTTATTAGTTCTATAAGTTAAAATTTAATTTTGAAAAAATTAGTAACTTACCTAGTTATAAGTGAAAATTTGTAAAAAAAAATTTTAAATACCTCTCATCTGTTAGTTGCTACAATACTTATATTTTTGTTTTTACCACTAATATTATTATTAAACAGACAGTAGGTATTATATAATTATATAATTAAATATATTTAAAATATTGAATAAACACAATTAACTAAAAATATAGACCAACACGAAAATATCGACAGTTTCGAAACAAAAACTAAACTGGCCTGTGTTGTATGAGCCAATAAAACGATAATTTACTAAAATTTACCACCATAAAATTATTGACATCTAAATATTACAATAATAACGCGAAGATAATGAAAGCAACGTACAACAGTAATACTATAGTTTTCATAATATATCCTATTTATATATATAGTATAAAGGGTAATATAATAATATATACTTATCTAAATAGTAGAATTAGTAAAATTTCCTATGCTTAAAAATAAAAATCTAACAAAATTTAACAAAACTTGGATAGTTTTGTATAAAGTTTACAATTTAAGTTTTTCAAAAAGTGACTTATTAAGTTAAAAGCTAATTTTTAAAAAGAAACGCATTTAGTAACCATATTAAAATTAACTTAATTTTAATTTTTAATTCGTTAATGCCCAGCCATATTAGTACCTATATTCGTACATGTATACTTTTACCGATAAATTATGCACAAGCAGATACAATTTCATGAAAAATCATGAAAAGTAATTAGAATTAGAAATTTTCCTTAGACGTAAATTTTGAAACTAAAACAAGTATAATATTATTTTGTATTTATACGCAGGTACTTACATAGTACATATCCCATATTATGATAAATGAGCTGACATTCCATCATCTTGCCAATTGTTTTTACGATGTATCCAGACCAATCATATTTTCCTCTTTTCCATATTCCCAGTGCATTTTATATAATTAAAAAAAAACGTTTATGCATAAATTATTCTAATAGAATTATTTAAAATTTTTACGTACTTTGTTTGTACACGTAGAATACACGGTAACCATATTTCTACAAGTGGTAGTAAGATCGTCTGACTTGATTTTACGTTGTTTCTATGTGAGTACATATAATTCCTTTAAATATTTATAAAAATTAAATACATTTTTTAAAGTAATTTGTCAGTGGTTAACTAATAATAGATATAACAATCATTAAGTTCAAGACTGCAGCAAAAAAAAAAAAAAAAATGTTTTTGCTATAACGAATAAAAAATAAAAAGTACATTTGTCATTTAAAGTTAAACAAATATACCTTTATGCTATATCCATCGATCAATTATTCAACTAATTTTCTTTATTCAACTGTAATAATACAATGAACGATGTAGAAATAATTTTAATACAATTTGTATAAGTTTTGCAGTCTTGATTGGTTTATATTTATTTACATAAACATATTATTTAAAGTAATAGGTAAAAAATACCTACTCATAAATATTAATAAAGACTTAGTAAAACAATAAAATAAATATATTTACACAGAATGAAATTAAACATTTACAATTAAAAACATCGATGAAATACACATAGATGAGTGCAGCGAAGAAAAACAGCGATGCCACTGTCCACGGATGTTTTTTTTATGTTCTTATTTTACTAATCATTATAATATTCATTATTCATGAATAAACATTTATATAAAATGGTAAATAGACATCATGAATTTTTATAGGGTTGAAAACGGTCTATTATTCTAAGGAGTTTAGTTTTTATTAAATTGTTATGAGATATCGACAGACGACATTCTGCTCAAAACATTTTTGCCTATGTAAAGTGAAAAACCATGGTAAATAAGCGTACTTTAAATAGTGTATAGCTATATTTGAAAACAAATTTAAATTCATAAATGTTTATTTAAGATTTTACGTGAAAACTAGTTCGAATTCATTTACTATGCTGTAATTCGTTATAAGATTTTTTCATTTTTTTTTTCAAATTAATCATTTATAATTTAAACTGTTATTCTTATACATAAACATAGAATACGTTATTGGTCTAAATACACGCTTAGGATATATTCACTTTCAACCATCAAAACAGTTTTGTATACTAATGTTAAACTGCAAGATAACAACTAAAACGTAAATTGTATAAATGTATAATATACCAACATCCGGTAGTCAAGTTAACGCGGCTTATAAAAAAGAAAAAAAAAACAATAGACACACGAAACAGTATTCTTCATTGTAATATACAGATGTTTTAATTATACGGTTATGTTTATTTTATATTTCTGTGAAATTTCGACTAGAACACTTTAATCCATTTTTCGGTATGTACATAAATTTTGTCAAGATGATAAATTTAAACGGGTCATTGTTCAACTTTTTTATGACTTATAAGGAATAACTAAACCGTGAAGCAAAAAAAAACAATTAGTTTTTTCTTATTCCCTTATATAATTGTTTAAAAAAATTGTGTGAAATATTCGTATGATAAGTATATAACTGAATTATATGAAAAATGAATTAAATTAATTCAAAAATATACCCACAAAATGGGTTCACATATATTATAGGTATCACGGAAAAAAAAAATTGATTATAGTAAATGGCTGTAACTATTTTAGTTGGTCTAACTAAATACCAACTGAACAATTACGTTGGGGGGTACAAAAAGTATATTTAATTAATTTAATCAATTAGACAATTAATAGTAATTGTAACTGTAATTTTTAGTTATTGGATATAACATTTAACCATAGTAAGGTAAAGGTTCAAGCAGTCGTCTAAAAAGGTTAAAATCTAACATGTGTTAATATATTTTATATTAGTATAAATAGTATAATGTTTGGTTAAGTTAATCAAAATATATAGTTTAAATATTTTATTAAATCGATAGAAATAATTCCAAACAATCATAAGTTTAAAAATAATCGTACATTCGCTTTTTCATTAACAATTTGAACGCCTGCGTCCAAAGCCAGCAACACAATAATGATCGTGTGCTAAGGCATGCGGTACCTACGTCATATCCATATACGACTATCTTCACTCGTCTAGTTACTGCGTGTTTTTATAATATTATTAAATATTAATTATGGTTGAAGTGTTTAGGTGGTTAATTGTACAAAATTAATTTAAGACCGATTTATTTGTTTTATTACTATAATATATTTATATATTGAACGATCTTCAAATATCGGACAACATTATAGGTAGGTCCTATACAAAAATTCAAAGGTTCATCATTTTTTAATAATTATATATTTGTGTTTTTGTTATATTATACATTTTTGGCTTGTATAATAAATACAATTAGATAATAGATAATAGGTACCTAACTGTATATAAATTGTATAGTTTTTCATACAATTTCATTAATTAATTACCTATATTTTTAGTTGGCAATACTATATAATAATAGTATATTATGCATACTTAGGTACCTGTTTAATAATTAAAAAATGATTAACATTCGAATTTTTGTATAATATCGGATATTTGAAAATCGTTCAATACCTATATCAAACACAAATAAATCGTCTAATAATAAATAAATAATCTAATAATTAGGTTGAAAAAATTAAAATCTATTGTTACTAGAACTATATTGTGTAGTTGAATATATACTTTCCAAGTTTGTGTATAATTATATATCAAATCTAATAATTAGGTCGATACAACTATACCTATCTATTTTTCTCGGACAATTTACGGTTAAAATTTTTTAACAGTATTATATAGTTAAAATAAACACAACTACATCAACTATTTACATTTAGTACGTCTAACCGTGTTATAAGATATAGTCTGTATAGCTACCATAGTTTATGATTGAATTAACCATTTAAATGTTTATTGCAGCTATTTTTTTTTCCCCGTGATATTATATGTATATAAATACAGTTTAGAATTAATTAATTGAAAACTGGAAGTATTAGGGGTTAAGTATTGATAAATTAAAATGAAATTTTAAAACAATTTGAATATATAATTTTTATTAATATACTTTGAATTTTAAATACATTTAAGTGGTTCGAAACGTTAAATATTTTATAGCTGCCTATATTAATATTATTCTACTATATTATCTCACATTTATTTATAAATAATAACGAAAATACGCCACTAGTTATAACTTATTTTAATAGGTACCTATATTGAAATTTAAAAAATAGTATATAGACATGATTTTTTTGTACATAAATACTTGCTTTGGTTTTCCACATCGCATCGAAACAGGATAAGTTATTTTTTGCTCAGACATTCAATAGTTTCCATTATACCCGAGAAATTTTATTAAATCTTGAAGTTTTTGGTTGGTACTGAAAATAACAAAATGATTGTTGAAGTATGTGTACGTATAGTTAAAAGTTCATTATTTTATGTTCATTTTTATTTATAATAATAAATTATATTGTATACTGATACTAGATACTCACAAAAATTTTTAACCAAAAGTAATGATCGGATAATTTATAAATGAGTAAAAAAAAATTCATTATTATTTAATAAGTTATATTAATGAACATATCCATAGAATTTCTGAAATATATTCAACGTTTAGATTGACAACAATCGTTTTTTGATATTGATGGATACCTATCCAAAGACATAATATTATGTTCTATGCCATAGAGTAACTGCAGCACAGACATTGTAATTTTATATTATTTTTATATTTATTCTACATTTTATGTCATACGTAGGTATAAACACAAATTAAAAACCCCCTCCGAAATTTGTTCAACATTTAATAGGTACATTTTTTATGTAAACTGGTTTTTATGAAGAAAACACTTTGAGTGTCTTTCAATGACATAATTATTAAAATAAATGTAGTTTTGAATACATAAGAAATGATATCATAAATAATTTCGATTGTAACATTGAATTTGATCTGTGATTTTTTTTCATTGGATAGAGGATAATATGTGTAGTAAAACAAAACTTTTTTAAAGTAGGAATCTCTAATTTTGATACAATATTATTACATTTTTAATCATTTTTATGTATATATCATGTTCAGATTAAACCTAAAATTGACGAGTCACAGCTATTTCTTCTTCTTCTCCTTTGCCCTCTCTCCCAAATATACAGGGTCGACCACCGTAGTCCTCAACTTTCACTGAACTCTATCTCCCGTATCCTCCTCACTCCTCACTCCTACCTTGACCTCAGTTCCTCTACACAAATTCCATACTCTTGTATTTGTCCTATCATACATGCCTTCAATTGCATTCACGTACAACTTTAGTAACCTTTTATTCATTAATATCCATTTCAAAATTTCTCTAGAAACCCTATCATACACCTTCTCTAGAACAATAAATACCATACACAACTTCCTCTTATTTTCTCAGTACTTCTCTACTAATCGTCTCCTTGGGTTGCTGCCCTATCTTATTATCTTTATTTTTCGTTGATATTATCTTTTTTATTTCTTTAGCCTATTGCCGTGTTTGTGATTCCTTTGTCATACTACCCCCCCCTACTCTCATAAATGTCTTATTTAATTAAATTATGTGTTATATACTCTGTGACGAGTCCGTATTTAATTATTGATGTCTGACCCACTGATTCACAGAGTAGGTAGGTACTTTATACTATGGTTTTTATATCTCACAGTAATGAATTCAAAACCATCGGACTTCTGTAGTATTTTTCACAATTTGAATTAAATTTATATTGATACACATTCGGGTGAACTTTTATACTGGGCGCGCACTAGATCGGATCGGCTCTACTCGACTCGGTTCCGGGTTACATCCCCCACCTTTTTTTCGGTATTTTTTTTCTTTTTCAAAGGTAACATAGAAATTAGGCTGGCTAATAATAAATAATAAAACTGACAAAATATACAAGGGACGATGGATTCTCATTCGCCAATTTCACCATGCAAAACAATGGACCGTTTCGAATATAATTAGTTAAACATATATATAGGGATACTAAAGGGAAAAACTGAACGTGAGTTAAACCCTGGAACTCTAAATTTGAGACACGAGAGTAATATAGACGAAGCACCAATACGACCGTCAATAAGTTTATTTAAGAATGATAAATTTAGATCAATTCTTCTGTCAGCTAAAGTAGATAAGTTAAGGTGCCTAAGTACCTCCGTATAATCATGCGGTAGATAGTCATATGCAGTAAAAAAGTAACATATTTTAAAAATCAGCGTTGCACACGTCCAATCGTATAGCTACCATTAGATGAGTTAGGGTCCTAGATTATAACGGCATATTCTAAAATGGATCTAACAAAAGAATAGTAGATGGTCCTAAGAGAGGCCTAAAGATAGTTTCAGTTTACCAAGAAATTTTAAAGCTTTAATTATGTTACATTTAAAAAAAAAAACGATTAAATTAATAAAAATCGACTTCATATATGCGTATAACAGCTTAACATTTAAGTCACAATAATTTTTTTGTTAATATATTTTAATACCATTATTGACTATTTCATTTTATATAATTCTTTCAGTTTATTATTATTATTATTATTATTAGGTACTCGTTATTGTTATCCTATTGATCCATGTTTGTAAATTGCTTTGTAAATTTGTTACATAACTGTTATTGGACTTCACATACGTCTTATATGAATATAATATCACGCATGTGGATTTTGGTAACACATAATGTTACATATAGCCTATAGGTATATAACTTTTTCGATCTTGAGCGGTGCAAGAAGTATTGATTTTAGATGTATGTTTATTTATTAATATGGAAACAACTTTTCGAGTACGAGTCGAGTAGGAGGTTTGAAGTAGAGTTTTTTTTATTTTTTATATATATAGAAAATTCCGTTCTATATGATACTTTTCAGGGGTCATATTTAGATTTTTCCAGTAGTTTTCTTAATTTTTTGTAAATGTGAAAATAACAAATAAAGTTGTCATGGTTACTATGTATTCAAGGGGAGATGTACGAGTGAGCACGTTCCCGGGGGCAATAAAATGTGTTGATAACCAATAAAAAGAAGTAATTCAATAAAAAAGTGCCAAGGGGTACGAAAATCCTAAATTCGGCCTTGCGTATGTAATATATATTTTACTAAAATAATAATATTTATGGTTAGGTATCAGGCAACGTCATAAAATGTTCAATTTTTTTATTCTCGGTTGTTATATACAGTTATGTAGATACTATATTGTTAGGTATATAGGCTATAGAAACTGGAAAAAAATTATTTATCATTGTTTTGAAATTCAATACCTACACTCACTTGCAGTATCCTATCCGACGAGCACATAGGGTTTTCGTCGACTTTACTGCAGACTGTATTTTTTTTTTGGTTATCTGAAAAAATATCTGCAGTCTACAGGTGCAGTAGCCTATATGATATCACTGTAGTAAGTTGAATGGCCGTCGGTCGACAGCTATAATTTTGAACATAGTTACTACCATTGATTATAAATTAATTGTGAACAATATTTTCGATTTAAAGTCCAGTTTCAATCCATATACGTTTCAATAACGATTTACGTCATTGTATACTACCTACATGTCATTGTCTCATCCGATGGGTACTATTATTCACCATTTCAGAAGATTCTTAGATTATCAAGACCCGTCGTACTATTATTCGATTCAACAACAATCGCGTTATTATTTTCTGTTTTTCATGTCGTCATCGTGACTGTGTATTAATACATTTATATATATATATATTATCTTCTATTATATAGTGAATACCGGTGGGGGGAGGTAAACATTTGACAACTGTACAACTCATATCTGTGCGTATTGTATTATAAATATCTAAATTGTAAAAATTGATGATAAACATATTTTATAAGATAAAATGGAAAATAAGCGTAGGTACCTTCGATAATTCAGCGTTGCAGCAGCGCTGAATCAGCAAATTAAAATTTGCCTTTTTTAATTTATCACATAAACTCACTGTTCATGATTGATAACGTTTTTTAATTCATCATACTGCAGCGAACGGTTAAGCGGTTTCAGCGAGTTTATGCCACACTTGGCATGATGTACTATAGATGATAGCAACTGATAAAATAATTGATAACGTTTAAATTTTGCCGATAATACCTGAGGAGTGTCGAGTGATATGCATATCAAATTATAGTATTGTATTAGTACTTCCACTCATTTTTATTTAAACTTATTCACTAATAAATTTGTGTGTTAAACAATGGATTAGACGATCAAATTTATAAAATATTTTAATACTATACCTAGTGAAACAGATATCCTTTCGTTTTTGAACGACTCGCAAGGTTACTAATAGCTCTTTTTCGTTTGTATTGTTGAGTCCACCAATTGAAAAATAATATATTATATCGTCATTTGATTGACTGCACTATCTTCATCACGATCAACCACTATTTTACATACAGTCACTATTGAATTTTCAATTAGCTACATATTTTGTACTTTAAATCACACAGAACAATTATTATGAAATTAAATAAGGAAAAATGAAATTGAACAGAATAATCTTAACATTTTTCTGTCAATTGCCAGCACAGAATAGTATCGATCATAGATAATGTCTTTATTATCTATAGTATCAATAGTATGCATTTTTAAATTCATCACAATCATGTTCATCATTAACCCTTATCACATTAATCATTCTTACAGCGAACAAAGTACATCTCTGAATTATCGAAGACACCCTAAACCTTAGTACTAACACAGAACAGTAACGGAGATAAATGGTATATTTAACTATATATAACTGCTCAGGACATTTTCGATATGGTATAAACGGAATAAACAAGTTTTAATAATTTCATAGATTAATAATTGTTACTTGATTATTTTGTTTTTAACTTACTCCTTGCGTGCAGTGGTGTATTTAGGAAGAGGTTAGAAGAGAAATTGCACTGTGAATTACTATTTTAGGTGGACAGTTTTTTTTTAAATGCGATATCGTTTTTAAATTTTTTTTATTATTAAAATTTTTCATTATGTGAAATGTTCAGTCTTGGGGAAAATGGAAAATGTACGCTGTCCTATTTTCGGAAGGGGGTTAGTTATATACATTTTAAAAAATGACATGAACGCCACTGCATATATAGTACAAAGTATAGTCTCTATATAAATAGTATCTGCTACCTATATAACTATGTAACTATAACTTTAATTTACTAATTTTATAAATTATGATACATAAGTATATATGATATACATATACATAATGATGCATATTAAATACATACATTTTAAAATTGCACATTGTCGATTTTCTAAATTTCATATTCTGCAAATTTATTTAAGTTACCAGTGTTGTTAATGTTCATCTCTAATTCCATTTCCAAAATATATTGTCTGGATTAGTTTTACATTAATTAAATACCATAAATTATATTAGGGTAATTATTAATAATATTATAATCGTAACAGATTATAATATTATAACTCTAATATAATTATGATTCTTCTGATTCCTGACCCTGAGACTCAAGAACAGAATATGACACATGATAGTAATCAGTCGGTTCAATCAGGAAAAATTAAATACCTATATGTAACCTACTTAGGTATACCTACTTTTAAAACTGTTCGTGATAATATGAAAACTACGAGATATAGGTATGTGGTGAATTTTTTGCGAGTGTAATATATTTTATTCGTTTAAATTAACAATGTTAGATTAATATAAACAAAAATGCGGTACAGTTTACAGAACCGTAGTGGATATTATAGATACTTATATAATTTTAAAATAAATAATATAATAAACGCTGCATGCTGCACCTACCTATAGTCTATATACATAATATATTATATTATATAACTACCTAGTACCTACATCAAACTACGTTTACCTACTGACAATAAATGTCAGTGGATGTTGATAATGTTATATAATGAAAAATAAATTTAGACATTTGTGTACACTTTAAAAAGAATAATTTATATTTGCCACATACGTTAAATATTTGAATATTAAAATATATTAATGAGTTTTTTAAAGTGTATGATTTTTCTTGCATTACCTATATTAATAATTTGTAATTATCGTGATCGTATATGGTTGTATAATATACCTACCTAGTTAATATAGTTGTATACTACCTACCTATATACCTATTACGTATAATAATATATGTTTATGATTAAACTAGTATACAAGTGGACTGTATAAAAATAGAAGATTAACACATCGTTTTTGGTACGAATAAATTGACTGTATTTATTCGTTGGTACATTTTAATGATTAATAATAAAACAATTACATTATAACACTGATACATAAAAATATGATATAAGAAAAAAAGTTTTTTTCTTAACCTTTCTCACAAAATAATCAATTAATACATCATAATGTGATAACGCGTTTACGTACACAATATGTGTTCCGTTTAACTTTAATAAAATCAACATATATTTTTTAATATTTTTCTTTCGAATTAGTTTCTTTTTAAATATAATGTGTTTCTACTAATCTGTGAGTCGTTTCGATTAAATATTCTACCTTGTTAGTGACTTTACACCAAGTTTTATTCATCGTCGTACGTCTACTTCTTGGTGAGCACTTTTACTATCAAATATTTTTACCCTACAGGATTGCCAACTGGCATTTATCAATTTCACCGATATAATTATACTAAATAATAAACCTAGTTGCACCTATTTATCAACTAAAAGCTGCTATAAAAAAAAAAAAAAAAACTATGATTTTGTATTCGTATTAAAAAAAACTTGTCTTATTTAGACTTGCGTGCCAGCATGCAAAAATCAATTAAAAATTAAAGATAAGTAGCTATAGGTAGTATATATATTATACAGTATTACAGCAGTCACATATACTTGACACCTCAGTCCTGATGTATTATATCGTGGAAACTATAAGACTTAAAAAAAAAAAAAAAACCAACGCAATATCATACTTTTAGTTACAATGTAAGTACTTACTATAGGAAAATGTTGATATATTTTTTACTTACGTATAAATTTACGTATGGTAAAATTATAATTGAAAAGTCGCGTGTGTTGCGGCTTAAAATATTCACATGAATATTCATATAATATAGCCGGTTTTCATTTTCTGAGATATTTATTGGTTTTTTGTTTGTCCTATTAATACTATATATATTATAACGTACAAATCTCAAATATGTAATCCAAAATCCTATTGTGGTATTGTGCAAGGAAGGAATAATTTCGTAAAAAACATTGAATGGGTAAGTCTATTTTTTCTGGTTGTATTTATAGTAATAGCGTTTACTGTTTCTGCAAATGATTTGCTTGACTAGGTCTCGAGTTTTTTGCTTTTATTCATTGTTATTTTATGTTTTGATGTTTTTTGACGCCAGCGGTGGAATTATTTTAATCGTGTTCGCTATGTTGAACCGGATGTTTTGATGTTGTTAGCAGTTGGCTTTATTTGTTTTTGTAATTATTGATATTATATATTTATACAGTTAATGCAGTGGCGTAATTTGGGGGGAGTGTCCTCCGTGTCCGGACACCCTCCCACCGACTTGAAAATCTTAGTTTACCAAATTTATTATTACCCATATACCCTTAATAAAAATATCTAAGTATATAAAATTGTAAAAGTTTTTATTTATTGTTTATTTGTTTTTTATATCTCTTACAAGTATTAAAAACACAGCTTTTAGTTATTTTTTTTTTTTTTTATGTACCTAATTATCTTTTAGAAAATGCATTTACTGAGAAACTGATCAGTTTTCAACCAAAAGTACATCCATATAAAATTAAAGTCAAGAATTTGTCTAAAATTTTTCATGGGGTGACTTCTTATAATTAGAAACAGAATTATATAATAGGACATTCAATTTTACAATATTTAAGAAAAAAGCTTCTTCTGAGATTTCATTTACATGCAAAAGAAAGTAGTATAGGCACAATTATTAATATATACCTACTCATATTGTTATTGTGTTATATCCGTTTTTTATTCATACGTTTTTGTTTAGAAAAATAAATTTTTACTATTTTTTAACGAATAATAAAATATTTTTTGTAATCTACAAACGTATAGGTACCTAAGTCTTATATTATATATAATTATAGTTATATTATATATAATTATATTACTATTCATTACTTATATTATATTATATTACTCTAAATAACCACTTTATATTATACTTTTTAATATTTGTTATGTGTAAACATGTTTTTGAATAATTAATATCACGATTACTCAATAATAAAAAAATACAAAACCAGGTACCTATTTATAAATTACTTTTAAAATGTATAATATAAACATTTACAATCGTTATTGATTTTCCATTTTTCTAAAAATATATGCGAAATTGCCTATATTGCTCTATTGAAATATTCATCGGTTTATATAAATACTTATTGTAATTGGTTTATTTTAAATTATACACAAGTAATAAAATAAAATATTCATAATTAATAGAAACTGCAGGATTAGGACCGGAGCAGGCATTAAATATTGGTACAGTTTATTGTTAGATACGTTATTGCATCTGATATTAAACTCTGGGCGTATGTGTGTAATATATAGTGTGACTTTATTACTATATACTAATTAGTAAGTTGTATAATGTATATTTTGTACAAGGTCATATACCGTCAGAGTAAATTTAATTGTGCAGTTTTTTTTTTTTTTTTTAATGACAATTGGTATAAATTTTAATAAAAGAAAAGTACAATAATAATAATTTTATCTATAAATATAGATTTGGTTTATTTTATCTTTATGAGTAACTAGTAAGACGATGCAATTAGTGTTGGCTTGTCACCTAAACGGTCCACAACACGATTTTTTAAAAAAACAACCATCAGTTTTCATGTTGATTTCACATAAGTAGTATAAAATCACAGCAAATTCTAAAAATAATATTAATATTCGATTGTCAAATGTCAGTTTTTGGTAAAAAAATTCAAAATCATCCAAAAATCGCACACGTAAAATCTGGATTTTTGGCTGTAATTTTGTCGTAGGATTTTCTAATCTCGTTGTAGAAATTCATAGCTGAGGCATACTATAAATGCTCCTAAAAAATATGTTGAAAAGTCAAATGGGTAGGGTTGGAGAAATGCACTTGTGTAATTGTTCTGTCATAATTTTATTTTGAGTTATTATTTTATTGTGAGCAAAACGAAGAATATTGTATATTGGTCTTACCATTACCTATATGTTTATTATTTCTACCCTGCATATATATATGTATACAATTTTTTCGTTGAAAAGTTGATATGGAGATTTTGAATGAAGAACATTCTGATAGAAAAATGTAAGTAGGTACGTCGTACTTATCTAGTTTTTTAATTTTCTCAATAGTTTTATATCTAATACGTAAAGAAAAACTACAGAAAATAATGTAAAATTATAAGATATAAATAAGAAAATAATACTACCAAACTACGCTCAGAGTTGATTTTCGAATCAAATGTTAATATAGGTCATATAATGACCTAATAAATTCAATATCAGATAATTGCTACTAATATAGTATACAGAATAATACAAATTTTAAAAATTAATTTACAAAATTGAAAATATAAAGGAGAGCATGACACCTTTAAGTCTTACCAGATGGAGCATCCATTTTCTTTCCGTTTATCCATATGATACAATATATTACATTATTATATTAAATAAACTAATTCTAATATACTACAGTATACCTTGGTATAATATTATAGACACAATTAGTTTTAAAATTAAAAAAAATAAAACAATCTATCTGTTGTACATTAATAATACTTAATAGTAACGAAAATTAACTTTATTTTTTATACTGAATTATTTTTATACTTTATATTAAGATATTATTAAAATTAGAAATTAAATGTTTACTTTAGTTATTAAAAATAATATATGTACAAGGCCAAACTTTAAAGTGTACCTAATTCAAAATTACAACTTACAAGGTTGGTTTACACGTACAATATGCGACTATTTTAAAACAATATTATTATTAATAAATAACGGAAGTTTATTTTTAAATTATATTTTTTAATAAATAAGTACTCAAAATTCTGGAAATATAAAATACAAATTTATTACGAAACATAGCCTCCCCCCAATAAATGTCTTTAAAATCATTCTTATTAAAATGTATTGTCTATAAAATTAGTAAAAAGTACCGAAAGTAGTGGTTAATATATAATGAAATGTATGCACGTGTATATATAGGATGTTTTGACGCCACAAGCTGGGCTGTCCCGAGGGGGAATGGGATAGGTTTCTCCCTTCGGAAAGCAGTCGGCAAATAATAGGAAAAGTCGATGGCTTTATTTTTTTGCTTATTCACGTTTTGAATTAAGTATTTTGGAATTTTGTCGAAAAATTATGCACTAATGAAGTATTTTTCGAAATTTCAAGTTGACAAACTATAAATTATTAGGATTTTAGTCGGGAAAATGGAAAAAAAGTTGATTACTTTTTTTTTTTTGCTTATTTTAAGTTGTGAAGAGAAGTATTATATAATTTTTTCACGTTTTCACCGTTCCCTTCTCAAAAATTTTGCTTCGGGACGGCCCTGACCACAAGTGACAAAACTCTAAAATGTATATTAATAATATATTTAATATAGATAATCTATTGGTATACGAATATTTGATATTTATTATTAATAATTATAATATAAATAATATAACTAAAAATATGTGACTTTAAAATCTCAATGCATCAAGTTCAAGTAAATATTAGAATACTAGCTATATACTACTATTACGTATGAGTAATAATAATTATGTGTATAGATACCAAATTAAAATTATAACAATATTACAAACAATACACATATGGGTATAAAAGGGAATAGTGAACTATAAATTATAAAACTAAGTAAACAGCTAATATATATATACGAATCTATAGTGATAAATGATAATATCCAAAAGATAGTACTAACTCCTCTATACACATACCATCAAAATATATAATTATACAAAATATCAGTACGATTCTTATATATATACGTAAAAAAAAAACTAAATATCAAAAAACGGTACTTTGCAGGTATTATGATAATTGGATTTACCTAAACCAATAATAATGAATATACGTTTACATGTATTTAAAATATTTATTTTGAGTAAAAATAACAAATAAAATCCATAATCCATACACTACACATAATATAATAATTACAATTTAATTTATAATAATAACAAAATAATAATAATATGTTTATTATAATATAATGATTAGCTCTTATACGGTATATTATTGTGATTAAATAGAGTGGTGAATCCTGTGATTAAATGTAAAAAAAAAATACAAAATACAAAATACAAAATCAATCATTTTAAATTAAAGCTTTACAATTGCATAAATCAGTCATCTTCAAACAAAATCAATAGATATAGGTATAGGTAATTACAATAATTTCAGTCACGGTTATAATATTATGTTAAATGATGTTTTATTGATTTTGTCAAAAAATCTAGTATTTGTGTGGCCGTTAGAAATATTGTAGGTGTATTATCAATTTAAGATTTTCTATGATTTCGTTAACGTTTTCCAACGTACAATATAAATATGGCCGAAAGAAAATGTTTTAGTTTCCAAATGTAAAAACACTTCTTTGGCTACGTACTACGTGTTTTTTGGAATATTCATATACACGTATTATACATAGGTATACAACTATAATAGTAATTCTACTGTACAACGTTTACGTTGTAATCTGTCAACACTCAAAAATGAATGAAGTTTAAAAGTTCATAAGTTTAATAGATAGAATATAATAGTTGGTACAGATATTTTTAATCGTATTATAACATAAAATACGTATATTTTTTACCTCGGGGTTATATCTGTTTTTACGATTTATACAATAGATATTTGTCGCATTATTATATTATTAATGAAAAAAAAAAATAAAATAAAATAAAATGATTATTATTTATCATAAAATATATCCAGAATAACATATGAACATAACAAAATCACAGCTGTCATCTATATTGACGGAGTTAGATCGTTATGATAATATCGCAGAACACGTCGTTTGTTAAAATTTTAACAAAACATATTGTACATATTTGTAATGAGATAAAAATTTAGATGATGAAATAGATTTGTAAAATATACTCCTGAAAATATTATTGAGTAGAGGTATGGGTAGGGAAAAATATATGTTTGTTTATTTTAATAAAATCAAAAACCTGCAAAAAATGTTACGTGTCAACGTATGTATATCAATATATATCATGCACAATATGATATATATTATAGGTATATGATATAATATGTAGCTGGTGTATTATTAATATTTAATATAATATAAATTATATTTATTGCAAAGTTACCAACTCATTATTAAGACCTATTTGAACCATTCAATTATACTCGCAGTTACAATAATTTACAATGATGATGACGACTGACGAGTAAAAAAAAAAAAATAACAATATACTGCAAGTGGTAAACAAACTCAATATGAATATGTTCATCAACTAATCGAACGTAAGAAATTAAATTCTTTACAGCAAAAAAAAAAAAAAAAAGAAAAAAGAAAGTAAAAATCTATTATGTTCTACTATTAAAAATTACTCGCCGTTGTAATGTTCATTTTAAAAACCCGGGAGTTCGATTGAAATTAAAATAGGTACATTATTTTTGTAATACCCGCTGTTCAGCTGTTTTTGATATTTCACTCAATTATTTTAAGATGATATTTTAAGCAGAATTAATATAAACACGCGTGGCGCAATTTTCGTGACAAATATATTACAAAAAACGTAATTTATTACAAGTCACCCGCAGTAATCCGCTGCAAAAATATTGAGCAAACATAAAACGATAAAAAACAATTTGGAAATATAGGTAATAGTGAGCATACATGGAATACATAGACAGAAAATACAGAATAGAATTGGCGGTACTTTCGTTGAACACGTGAACAACACGGTATTACTCGTATTTAAATATACCCGATCTGAGTCAGGTCACGAATTATGAGATCTTGGTCGCTCCTAACAAATTTTTATTGTAACCTTATAATAATAATGATGTATAAATATGTATTTCCTTTTAGAGGCGTAATCAGGGAGGATGCTATCCCCCCATTACCTATATTTTGAGCCCTTCATATTATATATTGTTTGAAGTTGATATACGAGTTTAAATCGTTAAAAACAAAAAAATAAAACTAAAAAGATAATTAAATTGTGATTAATAAAAATATACTTAAAATATACGTATACGCCCATACTAATAATCAGTGCTCAAATTGGAGAAATAGATAAAGGGGTACTCTCGGAATTTCAAAATAAACGACCATTCCCTCAAACTATGTAGGTAACTCGTATAGGTACTGTAAAAAATAATTAGTATAATATTATTATTATAAAATAATAGAGGAGAAGCTCCATTTCCCTCCGTAACCCTCTTCAATTCGAACATTGCTAATAATAGTACCTACCTAAAAATGTTGTCCTTTTGGGTTATCTGCATATAGTTCTTAGCTTACAAAATTTCCGGCTACTTCACTGTTTCCTCTCATTAAATTATACATTTTTAATTAAATTTTGAGTTTATTTCCAAACAAAAACAATAAAAAATGTAATGAAAAACTTTGGAGTTGTTTCCTGATTCGTATAGTTTATATTATACTTGGGTAGCTATATACTATATAGTAAAGACCTGCCCGGGCCGGACCGGACCGGGTTTTTTAAAATTAAAACCGGGCTGGGCCGGGCTTTTATAATTGAAATCCATTACGGGCCAGACTGGGCCGGACTTTGAAAAAAAATTTACGGGCCGGGCTAGAAAATCCTGGCCCGTGCAGACCTATACTATGTAGATAGATACTAATTTCATTATAATTTTTCAAAATTAATGGTACCAATAGAACGAGTGTGGGGAAATTACACAGGGACGGCGTTAGTGATTTTTTACACATAGGCATGATTTGATTTTGTCGCTCCTACAATTTTATCATACTTCCTTCAGATAAATAGGGGTTTTTTTTTTACATACGAGTGAAATAAAAATATAAAAACAAAAATTTTATAGTTTGGTCAACTAACTATAAATTTGGTTAACCGAACTATAAATAAAGGTCAATATATTATAGTGATCAGAAGTGTATTCGAGGGGGGGGGGTATATGGGAGTATATACATTGGGTGTACCTACAAAAAAAATTACGTTTGAAATAAATTACTCTTTTCCTCTTTTCCCATGAAAAATCTCAAGGTCTGCCTATTTATCGTATATTCATATGGCGTAAGTAAGCGTGTAGGATTTAATTCCTTATTAAATTAACTTAATATCTACATTTAAATTTCGAATCGAATACATCAGGTTTTGTGAAAATTATGTTATTTTTTTTTAGTAAAAAAAATAGTATCTATAAACTTGTAGTTTAGACTTGAATATTTAATATTTACGATTTAAAATCAAATTCGTCAATCAACCTTATACCTATTGTTTATTGTATGTAACCTACTCCCGTTTTTTTTTTTTTTTTTTTTTTGATATCTAGGTTCTATCTACACAGGCCACAGCTATATTTAATATAATTTTATTCTATCAATTCGATGTTCTTATCTATCGATAGTCATATTACCTAATATATTTTTAAATATGAAGGGATAGGGTTTCCCTCATTATTTGATTTCTCGATACCCTATTGATATTTAAAATTTTTTATTTGTTATCGATTTCAATACTTTTAATAATGGATATTATTTTCTCATTGGATGCATATTTGTTGTCTGATAATAAATGTGTACGATTTAAAAAAATATTTACTTTTTTTTTTTCATTTGCTTATCAGTTTTATAATTTGGCCTGATATCAAGTATCGAGAATCATCTAATGAAGTATCGAAATAAAAATGTCTAACGTCTAAACACC
Source organism: Pemphigus obesinymphae (assembly GCA_025469235.1). Classification (NCBI taxonomy): domain Eukaryota; kingdom Metazoa; phylum Arthropoda; class Insecta; order Hemiptera; family Aphididae; genus Pemphigus; species Pemphigus obesinymphae. The sequence goes on from JAIPRL010001062.1 coordinate 24,627, forward strand.
TACCTATCCCTACTTTTAATAATTATATTTTACTAATACATTTTTCTTCGATCATAATATTATATAATTTTTATTACTATAGCTATATCATTCATCATATTTATTATAATTAATGAGCTTTTTAATAATAATTTTATAGAAATCTAAAAATAATTAAAATAGTAATTATGAATAAATATTTTACATACATAAAATATTATAATAAACAATAGCCAAGAGTATCATCAAAAACAAACAAAAGAGTTGTATGATAATTCGTTTATTTTATTTGACTAAAATAATTCGTCGTCAAATAATATAAAAATTAAAATAAAAGAATAAATATTACGAATACATGAACAAAAAAATTCAACTTTTACAATACCTAAGTATAGTAAGACAGAATACAATAATAAACCGACAGCAAAGAAATCGTGTAAAATGCCATAGCATCTATAATATCTATGATATTTTATTATCTTATATGTATAGGTAATTTGATACAAATAATAATATTTTGAAAAACAATTTGTATATTTAAAATGTTATTACATTTCTTCTTTTCAAAATTTTTTTTATAAATATTTAGTTCTTCCAAAACCGAATTTATATAAATATTATCTTGTTGTGTTTAATATTTCTAAGTCTTTATTTACATATAGCAATATAATATGATTATTTTCCGAAACATGTTTAGTAAATTTTTGTTCTTTATATCTAGTTTTAAAATGTCTATTAGTTTACCAATATACCTAAAACGTATTACTGCATTTTAATTTGTAAATACTTGGATAATTAAAATCATTGCAATTATTATTTTCAAAACATTGTAATATTATTTATTTATTTAGTTTAATTATTATTAGTATATTGAATGTCATTTTAATACTATTTACATTATTATTCAAAATTTTTCTGATAATGTACTTGAATAATTCATACTATAATATTTAACATTATTTTTAACTCTTTTAGGTTGTTTAATGTGTATTGTTTTTAATTTTCCTATGGATATTACGTTAAATTGTATTTAGATTATTATTATTATTATTATTTATATTATACTAATATCATGTACCTATAATATTAAGATCGTGAATGTTTATTATAATGTTATTTAGACCTACCTATTTGTTTAAATTAATACGCTCAAGTATATAAAAACAAGAGTTAAAATATGTCATTTTTTTGTGTAAAAAGATGATTGTAATCGCAAGGAATAAAATATTCAGTTTGTGTAGGTTATCTGTAAAATATATTATGTCAAATAAAGTAACATCTAAGAAAAATTATTTTATTATTTTATTAAATATCGAGTGTAAATTTAATACATTTTTTAATCTTATTTAAATTATTTAAACCATGATTTCTGCTTGTCAATTTGTGCCCCTGAATGAAATGAAAGTACATATCCAAAATAAGCTTTAATATATATGGTCATATGGACCATACAGGCACGTATACAGGGCGGGGTTTTGAGGGATAAACCTCCCCTCGACATTTTTTAAATAAAATATAGTTATATTTTTTTGGCCCCCCCCCTCACCACAATAAATTTTATGTGTACGTGCTAGGAACTATATAGTTTGTTGATAAGTGTATATTATTTGTTTCATAATCTATATAACAAGTACATTTCAGATAAAAGTGCATTTAATGCACCACCAGTTACTAACCCTTTTTTTGTGTATATAATTCATTATTATATTTCGATAATAGGTACATATTGAAAAATAAAAATAACACACAAATATTACGGCATTGTAAAAATTGAATTTTTCTTCATGTAAGTATATATTTGTGATATTTTCCTTTTTTTTTAGTATTGTTATATTTTTGTACTACTGTTTAATACTCGGCGATGACTTTTGATTCGAAATTGGTAGTAAAATAAACTAATTTTCATAATAACTTTTGTTTATTTTTTTATAATACTCTTGGCTTTTGTTTATCATGTAGATATATTATTTATTTATACTTATATAAAGTATTTATTAATAACGTATATTAATTACTTTTTTTTTTTAGGTAGGTATTATGATATAGTATTTTTATTTTTACCTTTTATTATTACGTTAAATATTGTTATTTGTGTACCTAATAAAAACTATATACCGAACTAATATAAATTGCATATTAGGTATATGTCACAATTATAATAATGTACATGCTTCAGTCGTGGACTTGAAAGTGAAATTTAATATTTTTCTATATTATATTATACCTACGTCCTCCGACACGCATATTTTATAATATTAAAACCGTTGCTTGTTGGTCTATATCTACGTATTTTTATCCGTTCTTACAACGACGTAACGTATCAATCTACGGAGGCTTATGTTTCTTGTCATCTCTAAGTATTAATGTGTGCTGTTTTAAGCCCTGTATGAAATATTATGATCATTTATAGCCATTGTGAGTCGTGACGCACCGCGAGACTTGTACTGTAGTGTTGTATACCTTCGACCTTCGTATAATAACTGAGATACTTGTATATAGTATATGCTCTAATATGCGTATGTCAAGTTGCATTATATTTATATAATAATGCTTTAATTGTTATATAAAACTAAACGGCGAGATAAATTTATAATGATCAGAAAATTAAACTACAAGTTACTGAATTACCCGTTCTTATTTTAAAGTGTGTTAGGATATATTTTGCGTAATTCTAAGTAGAAAATTTGCAGCTCTAATTTAAAAAATGGGCAGTTATAATTCATAACACAGTTGCAAATTATAACTTACAATCTATAAATGCCTATAATATTCAATTATTGTAGCACTTATTTTGATCAAGGATAAATGTATTTGTAAGGTGTTTAAATTAACCTAAATGTCAGAATTAAGAGGAATTATAAGAGGATAATTGTATTTTTTTTTTTTACTAATACTAGGAACCCACCTAAATATAGGTACACTCTTACCGTTTCAGAATTAAATTAAAACTACAATAGATACACACGTCAAACCAATGTCAAATGTATTTATATTTTTGTATTTAAAGTTTAAACCTTATTTTCTTAAAATTATCAATTTTGAAATTGGCTGGCGCAATAGAGATAGATGAACAACTATTTTACCTTTTCTAGGTATTTTCTGATATATTCTCATAAACTATTCTAAATTAACTGAAAAAAAATATTGAAAAAATATTGTTAAAGATACAAAACAAAACGATTAATAATAGCTAATAAATTATTTTATACCTTATCTGACAAATTTTTGATATGAGCATTTTAAACGTTTTATGAGTTGTTAAAAAATTTTTTTTGAATTATTTAATAATAATTTGCTATAGATAGGGCCTTAGATAATGTTGTTAGCTATCATTTAGTTTTTGTTTCATCATTCTATGATACTTACTTTTACGTTGATAAAAATGAGAAATGTATAAACATGTGTTTTTTAAACAATAAAAATATTTAAAAATATTTTTAAATTGTTGGATTTTAATTTTTTTTTAAATTTCATAAATATTGCCCAACACATCCCCTTAAAAATCGGGTATTTGCTGTCCTCTTAATCACTATACTATTTTAACTAGTAACTATTATATCTGGGTTATCGGATGGTAAGAGATAATGGGTTGGTAATGCGGGATAGCAGGAGCGGTACTAGACATTTTTTTTGGAGGGGAGCAAATCATGGCAACAAATATTTCGATGGGGCAAATATATCCTAAATATCCCTCCAAAAAAAGATCTTAAACATTTTTCGAAATAGGTAGTGCAAATATAGGGTGAAGCCACAATTGGGCAGGTTACTTTCCCAATCTTACCCCTGTCCATAGCGTTATTACTGCGGGATAGCCGGATAGGTGAAACGATATGGGAAAAGGATGATGATAGGAAAAGATTCAGTCACATGCACTTAAAAAAACCCTTAAAATAAGCATTGTGAATTACAGTGAATATAATAGATTAACAGATAGATTAATATATATTTTTAGAACTCTGTTCTGGCTATACGAGTAGGTACCTAATCTACATCTATGTATAGCTATTATAAATCCGATTTTCGTTATTATTATTAATACAATGATAAAATTTTAAAATCACTAGATATTCACTAGTATCGCTAGTGGATTTGCTATATAGTTGCAATTGCTGCAATTTAATCATTGAATTCGTAGATTTTAAATTTATATTTTAATATGGTCGTGTTATATGTGTAATATGAACCGTATATTATAATATAAGAATCGTTTTACATGTATTATTCATAAGGTATTAAACTATAATAAATAGTAATTCATAGGTAATTATATTACCTATACTATATAGTCTATATATAGGTAGTTTATAAATACGTCGTTGTACAAGTATATCATTTGATTGATTAAATTGCAAAAATATAGTACAATATACCTAGCCTATAGCAGCTATAGTTGAAAAATGTATAATATAAATTATTATTTTGATGGGCAGGCTTCGCCTTTAATATATTAATTTAGCATTTATCATTATTATTATAGTTTTTAATGAAGGGTTACCTATATACATGATGTACCTAATAATATTTTTTTGAAGAAATTAGACTGGAAAAGTGTTTTTAGGGAAAAATATATTGGGAAAATTTTTTGACTTTTTCAATAAAAGCATAAGAAAAAACTAAACAGAAAAAAACGAATTATTTCCTTGTAATTTCGTAAAAAATGGTATAATAATTTGATATTTTTGTAGAGTATGTATATTACTATATTACAAATGTCATACCTACATTTTTTGAACAGTAATAATTATTTATATCACGCACAGAGTTTCGTTCAGAATCATTTTATCAAGAAATATATTCTACCCAATGAGCGAAGTTCTGCCATCCAGTCCCTATATACTATAAGTATACTTACTTACTTACCTTATTTTAAAAAACATGATTTTCTGAAACGGTATTTCATGTAGAATAGTTTAAATAATTCAAAAAATTTCCGTTTTCCCAGCCCATTGACCACCCTGAATTAATTTCGTATAAAAATTATGAAACTTATGTATATTAAAATAATATAATAATAATAATAATAATAATAATAATAATAATAATAATGGTATTAAATAAGAATACAACAATATTCTTAAATAAGTAGATAACTAAATACTAAAAATAATAAGTTAAACATAAAATAATTAGGTGTCTAGGCATATTCGTTATAAAAAAAAATTACATATATATAATTTAAAATTATACTTATATTAAACAAACTCAATTTCTTATTGTTTATTTCCCGTACATTATTTTACTAATTATTTTTTTTTATTAATATTATATGTTTATAATGCATATGACGAGAATAGTTCACGAAACTGAAATTAACAAAAATATATAATAAAAACTAACCTTATGTTGCTTACAATTTATATAAGTTAGGTAGACATGTTATATAGTTTATTATGCAAACGAACTACAGAAAATACCATAAATAAAACTGAGCATGTAAATGGATTTTGCAATAAAAATTGAAACTCATTTTCTCTCTCCTTTTCTTCCTTAAAGGTCGAATTAAAAAAAATTTATTCTTAGCGGGCGTCTATGTCATTAAAAGAATATTCTCTGCAAATGTCAGGTTTCTACGACCAGTACTTTGGTTTGGACGTTGATGAGTCAGTCAGAATGTCAGGACTTGGATATATATATATATATATATAATATATAGATAGGTATATAATAAATATATATATAATTAAAGTATCATGTCTGTATCCTACGATTTTTGATAAAAGTAGACATAAATGTAGGTAAAAATACAAAATATAATATAATATATATATATATATATATATATATATATATTTAAATAGAGTTTTTCATTTTTATTCGTTATAAAAAACAAGAAAATTATCCAAAAAAAAAAAGAAGAGCTGTACGTGTTTTTTTTTTTTACTACAACACCCGTTACAATTAATTACCCCCAACCGCAATCGATAACCTTTCTATCGGAGCATTGCTTTCCAAATAAAGAAGTCAATTTATTCAAATAGTCGGGTACTTATATAGTTTAAAATTATGTACGAGTTGCCTCTGAAAAACTAACATCTGATTATTAGTTAGTGGTCTATAAACTTATTTAAATTAAGCCGTATTTAATTTAACCTGCAGTTACTTACTCGACGTGATGTTTCATAACAAATCAGGGTATATTTTCAAATCACACTGTCAGAATGAGCAAAGCGAACGAGTGACCCGACCCGGTTTATGTAGGTGCATTCGTAAAAAGTATTTTCTAAAACATGTCAAAAATTAACCGGGACTCAGTATACAGTTACACGCAGGCACGCACTCAGAGTTCGTGTAGGATCATAATGGCTATAGTAGGCATCGTATACCGTGGTATCATTACTTTTTGTACGTTTTTGAGTAGGGCTTTGAACCACATATATTATTACACATATATATTTTACTACCTGAAACCTGTTATTTGGGAGGCAACTATAGTATAGACCCATTTTTTGGTACGATAAAAATCCCGAGGTAATTCGTATAACAACTAGGTATCCGTTTATTTTACCACGGAAGGCAACTTATAGTATTCCCCATTTCTATCGTTTGCAAATTGTCCGATTCTGTACGTATATTTTTAATTTTTCCTAGTTATTCAAACGACTACACCCTTAAATATTTTCTTGTCCTTAAAAAGTACAGTCGCTCGAGAAATCCCTCCCTCCCATCCAGAGTCATCGTTAGGGATAGATAGGCAGAGCAGGAATTTGACTATATATATATATATATAGGGCCTCACATTTTTAGAGTCTCGCAGCTTCATTTTGAGGGTCCCGCGGCTTTATTTTTAGGAGTACGTAAAACGGTTTACGAGCAAAATAAGGTCACAAACGACTTATTTTTGACACAACGTTCTAAAGTTGATGGATAAAAAAAAGAAAAAAAAATGGAATTATTAAAGAAAGTATTTTTTTTTTTTCAAATTCGATATTGTTTTAATTTTCATCGCGCGTGTGCTCATAATATATACTACGTATAGGTAATAATAATAATATTGTTATATATTATCAGCGACTGTATCGTGTGCGTGCATACACGTATATATATATGTGTGTGTGTGTGTGTTGTATAATATCACGAGCGAATACAATAACAGTCTCGACCAACCGCAACGCGTCTCTCGTGGTAATGCTTACTGTAAGTGCGAATACCACGGTCGCGTCTTCGTCGCCGGCGGTGGTACATATATAAGTTTACAGACGTTATAGGTGCGCGGATTTTTTTTTTTTTTTTTAGCCAAGTGCTCCCACAACCGGTCCAGTGTTGGTCACCGCGCCCGTCAGTGAACATATGTATTATACATTTGATATTTAAAATATAGACGTTCGCAGCGAGAGATATATACGCGTTAACGATATTTGCGTGTGGTGCGTGTGTACATTTTTCTGAAATAATTTCGCACGTCTTATTTTAATTTCTATGTTGTGCCAAATTTTTACGTAAAAATAACGATACGCGCGCGTTTTTCGTGCATTCCGACGTATACAATGTGTATACTATAACCATGTAAACTGAAAACAGAAACAAATCAAACAAAAAAAAAAAAAAAAAAACGTGAGTACATGCAGATACCATAATATTTATACCTACTTTTTACAAATATAGTATAGAGTACATTATTATAAATTTCTAACGTTGGCGATTTCTATTGTTTATTTTATAACGTCGGATATGGTTTCTACTATGTATCTGTATATATATATAGTATAAGATACGAATACTTTGACTACAAAAACTTTAATAGAAACTCCAATGGATATTAAAATATATTATATTAATCGACGGTTAAAATAACGCGAAAACCGCGGGTATACGAAATTCGGGCTGGATGTTATTTTCGTACAATGTAAAATTAATTATTGTAAAAGCTAATAATACGTAGGCCCCTTCGGTGTTTTGTCGTATTGCGCGCGCGCGTAAGAACTTTTTTTTTTTTTTTTTTTTTATCGGCCAGGGCTAATATATGATGCGCGGGATGATCCAACTTAGAGGCGAATAACTCTGAAATTACAGAAATAATAACATCAAAATAATTGTCGTTTATAATATCTATAAATCGTAAATAATAAACTGACAAAATATTAATATTTTTATTATGCATAAAATTGTCTTAATATAATATATAGGTACATATATAGTATTATGAAATTATAAATAGAAAATTAGAGAGCGCCTAAATTAGTGTCACAGTCCAGTACTCAGCACTTACCTCTCAGCAGAGACCTCAGTATAATAAAAAACCTCAGCCTACATTTTTTTTTTTTTTTTTGGTGGGGGGAGGGTGTCTGAATTGAGTTTTAACGACAAAAGAGGTCATTAAAAATTTCACCAATTTATCGACTTCTTTCTTTACAAAAATTTTAATAAGCAAAAAAAACAAACATTTTTCATTAATTTGCCGACGAGAGAAAAAACAGTCAAAAAAAGGTCATTTACACATTAATTTTCCGACTGACTTCATTTGTGGGAGGTGTAGCATTCCCCTCCCTACCCTCCCTAGTCTCGTCTCCGAACCCAAGTGGCGTCATTTGGGGTAAAACAATTCATTAATTTGCCCATATACAAAGTCGACAAATTAGAAAAAATAGTAATAATTAGTTTTATTGTTATTGGTATTGTTGTTAATCATAATATTAAGGGGACACATAGTACCTGATTTAGTTGTCTTTGTCTGACACACTCGCAACATAGTAAATTGGGTTTTGTATTTCCTATTTTGTGAACAATTGGTTGATTTTACGATATGTTGACCTATTATCATAATTAACAAAGAGAAGCATAATCTATGACATATAGAAATTATATTTTCAATAAATTAAATTTTAAGCCAAATATTAATAATCTAATTATCACGTTATTCAAAAACTTGAAATTATATTTATCGAAAAAATAATTCATACATGTTACAGAATATATTCTCTTTATTAATTATGTTAATAGGTTGTTATATCCTAAAATCAACCAATTATTCACGAAATTAGAAATACAAAACTCAATTTTACTATGTTGCGCGTTTGTCCGACAAAGACAACTGAGTCAAGTACTACGTCCCCTTAAAAGTTAAAATATAAGATATTATGTAGGTAATTATCAGTAGGTACCAACTACATACCTATTTAGAAATTACCGATTAGTCATGTTAATATCAATAAACATATATTTGTATTTCATTATCTTTATATTTTTCATCAAAATATCTTATTGTAAAAATTAGGTGTCCGGTGATCCAAATGTTTTAAGTTGACAAATCAATGAATTTTACCCTATAGCCTAGAAAATTTGAAATGACACCACTGGTTTACAACGATTATTTTTTTTTGTCTACAAATAACATCTTGGGCTAATGTTTAATGTTTATACATCTATTGCTTTTTACGTCATACAAAATATTTCAAATAACGCGTGAAACCATATAAAATATATTGTTGCAAACAGTGGCGGATCTAAAGGTCATCTAAGGAGGGGGCGTATTTTTGAAAACTTAAATTAGGTATTTTAAAAGAGTAACAACAGTATTAACGTTTACTTATAGTTTTTCAGTTACCAAGATTATATTATATATTAAACTAATATAATACATAAACGTATAGGTAGTGGAGTATTTATTTACTGGGGGGTTCAAGGGTACTGGATCCCCCAGAACCAACAAATATTGATTCTAAAAACTTAAATAGATACTCATTTTTTGTAAATAGAATTTTTAAACAACAATAATTGGAGATACGACGACTTAAAAAAAGCAATAGTAATGCCCTAAAAACGAATATAATGACTACATTTTAGACTCTGAATGGAATAAAATGTTTTTTGTTTTACGATGATGTTTATTTATTCTATATTTTTATCTGAGCAATTTATCGACCAACAGACTCTAAATTAAAACGAAATATTTTAAATAAGTATTATTTACCAAAACAGTGGGAGTACACGAACCCCACCGCCCCTCTCATCCACCAATTGATATTCTGTGTGCAAACTTTAGCGATTTTTATTACTAAAGGTAGTAATATTATATAGATTGTACGTTTTCAATGTATAGGCTATCTTTTAGTTTACCAATAGTTAATTATAGTTTAATTGTCCAGATTACATATTATTACTATACTAATAGTTATACTATAACTAAGATTATATAGACTGGCAACGACATCCGAGGTGGGTGGTAGTTGTGCGGTCAGGTTTTGAACGGGGGTTTCCCAAGTAGGGGATTTTGCGGCCTGGATTGTTTCTAGTCTTTTTTTTTTAAGCTAACCAAATATTACGACGGACAAATATTTTGCGATCAAATACTTGAATCGTTCACGGACCACTCCGTAAAGTAAGTATAAGAAAAGATAAGAACTTCGAAAAGAAAATACGATGACGGTGGCTCAGTGGAAACCGACCCGGAACCCAAGGCTAAGGTTGAGATCCTATTTTTGAATTTTCATCCGTTCGAATCGGGAAAACGGACGTAAAAACGGCCATAGAATAAAAACGGGCAATACGGACGGCAAATATAGAGGATAAACGTTTTGTTTCCTCAACATTTTGTTATATTTGGGGATTAAGAATAATATTGGGTAGGTACCATCTTTATCTAATAAACGGTATTTATGTATTTTGAATTTTACACATTTTTGGCGACATTTTGTAAATGTAATAATATAAAAAAAGCACGACCTAAGTTCACTAACGACTGCAAACGATATAATAAATATATTATAGTTACTGTATAATATTAAATATATTAATGTATGCGCATTTATAGGTTGTTTAAATAATGTTGTTTATACGAATATATGGTTTATAAATTGTAACAACAAAACATATCATATATTATGTTCGCAATACGTCCAAAGAGGATATCATTCGCTAACACCTCAAGCGTATTATACGAATATTTTGTATCTTTTTGATTTGATAGGTGTGCATAATTTATGTGTACAATTCCGTTTACGCGTCGACATAACGAGATTTTTGAATACACGGTATTTTAAGTTAAGATTTTTTTTTGACCTTGCTGTGGACAATAATTTATACATATATACGTACTTATATAGATTCAGTTGAAACTTTGTTGGAATTTAAAGTTTATTTGGAAATTTTAATTATATACCTATGAATCTTATATATATATGTAATATTGTAGTTATTTATTTGTATAATTTAAATTAATTTCCAATTTAATTAGTACAAAAATTTAAGTATAAAAGTATGCAATCCTTAAAAAGACCTGTTTTTACGAGAATAAAATATTTTACAATTCAAATAATATGAAGGACATCATAATAATGTACCTAGTTTAGTTTAGTTTTTTAGATCAGATTTCAAACGTGAACCCGTGTATGGTATAATATTATGTTAACAATAGCTGTTAACAATTATACTGTGCATTAAGTATTTTCATTTCATACTATTTTTTACAGGTTTTCAATTTCGTTAGAATCGAAAATAATATTGTTTAATATAAATAGTAGCCGATTACTTATAATTAAGACGTTATATTTTAGTTTTAAATTTAGGTATTATATCTAAAATATAACAATATCTAACTGAGATCCCCCGAATCCATATTATATATATTATATTTTTAATATTTTAATATTATTATTTCCATATACTATACGTACCTACACACGTGATTAGTATCATTGTCATTGGTACCATGTCTTAATACTAATAACAAAGAAAAAAAAACACATTTTAGCGAGATGTTATTTAGAATACATAATCTATATTATATTTCGTCGATAACCATTAACCATATTATACCTATGACGTACAAGATTGTTTTTTTCTGAAGTATCATATAATGTCGCAAACCCTAGGTACATATTATGATTCCACGACGCTTTATCGCGATACGAATCATCACCGACATTTCACCGTTTACGTATTTTCCGTAATAAAGTATATAATGCCAAAATATTAAACAAGGCATAAAATATAATATATAAATCTAATCCCAAACCTTGATAGTGTCACAACAGAGCCTTATCTCAATGGTTAATTATGTATAGTTAATACTACAACACACCACTTTTAACACCATACTCCACTACATGTTATGGTGACGATATTTTAACCGATATTATACTGTACGCTATAATACTTTGCAGTTTTTCATACCTACTATTTCATACCGTATTTATTTTTTGTGCTCAGTTGCCAAATATATTTTAGGTAAGTACATAGATTATTGTACTAAAATTAATAAATCTATTTTTTTTTTTTACAATTTATATTACCGGACACCTTTTTCATTACTAACAGGTATCACAGCTGGATCTATCTTAAAGGAGGAAATCCTTTCAATTTTGATGTTCAAAAACATTGAAAACAACATTTTAATTTTTATTTCATTATATTGCTGATATTAAAATTTTTATACGTTTATATTTTACCTATTAATTTAATTTAATTTTTTCATTATTTTTCAAAATTTTTAAAATGTGTATTTACATTTATATTTTATGTGGTTTTTATTTATTACATCAATATTTTGCAATGAAATGTAGTGCGATGAAGTGTCGGTTCACCCATATTATCAACCAAAGTTATGTTTTTATCATATAAATTATACTATATGAATAAATATCAGTTTATGTAGTATTAACTAAGAATCGGTCTGATTTACTAATAGCCATGATATATCTATGCACATCACCTATAGGTATATATATTTTATATATATTTTATATATATTTTATTGTGCTACATCGTGGGCGATGTCCTACGAATTGGTTGAAAAAGAATCATTATGCGTAGAAAGTATCATATGCCTAAAATGATAATATTTTAAACTCTCTTATACCTACCTATAATAGTGTAATCTATATAGTTTGTTAATAAAGAAGATACATAAAAAAGTCGAAGTTTATCTCCTGAAAAATAATCATTATGGAGTTACGACTATTGCGAATTAGGCCGACATGATATTATGTCTAATATCGGGTGACCATACATCCCGTTTTTGAGGATTGCGTCCCGTTGTCCCAACAGACTACTTTAAATAGGATGCTTTTTCCCCTTTTTTATGATTTGAGGAAATATTGTAATTTTTTCTCACCTTGACTTGTTTACCGTTTTTAAATAAATGTATGAAAATTTTAGCCGAAAATTATTACAGTCGATCTTTTTTTATTTTTATTCCTGTCCCGTTTTTTAATATTCAAAATATGGTCGGTCACCCCAGCTATTCTAATATAACTGTAAACAAATCTTTAAACCTATACTTAAGACACTTCTCCTACTATCCGAAAAGGTTTTTGAAAAAGATTTATTACAATACCTTGCAGGTTTTATAATATTTTTAACATTTTAGTTTATTTTCGTTCCACCGTTGTGTTATGCGAAATATCAAATATGTAATTAAAATAATATGTTAATTCCCATATTTATTATTTAATTGTCTGATTTAAAAATGATAGAAACGTCCATGTTTTGTCAACCATTGAAAATTATATCATTATTTATTTATAACAATTGAAATGTTTTTGTTATTTAATTTTTAGTGTTTTTTTTAAATATAAATTTTTAATGAATATTATAATTTATTGTGAACAATAAATGTCTAAAACCTAACAAAATAGATTTATTATCTCGAGCAACATTGCAGATAACACTAATTAGTAATAACATTATATAATGATGTTGCTATATAAGTACTTATATATATGTATATTAATAAGGTAGGTATCTATTATCTTTATCGCTATATAAAGTGGTAAATTTCAGACTTTTTTTCTGAGGCGAGTCCGTTTATCAGTATAATATATACTTAATATATGAAAAGTGTTTGCTGATTTAAATTTTAAACACTTTTTATAATGTGTATACATTTCTGGGGGGTTCAGTATTGTGGCGTTACGAATTGCGAGGCCCCGAACAAATTCATTTTCCGGGGCCCTGAATTTTTTTAAATTTTGATTTGTCAGGCAAGAAGAAACATTTTAAATAATATCCTGGTGAAAATTATGCGTAAATAGGAATAAATAAAAAATATCGTGTTTTCTTCTCAATAATATATATATGTTTAAAACCTTCATATGGCGCGGGGCTCTAAGCAACTGCTTTGGTTGCATTGCCCTTTAGCCGGTCTTGCGACAGTACCTCTGGAACCACCCACAAAACTGCCACTAGCTATATACTCGTATCAGAGCCGTAACAAGATTCGATAGCGCCCTTGGCAAAAAACCGAATTTCTGCCTCTAAATTGGTAATAAAGAAAAAAAGTCATCAATTTTTTGGAGTTGCGTCTATATTCCTTAAAAATCTAGTTAATAAGTAAAAAAAGAAATAGTCATCAATTTGCTTTTACAAGATTTTCGCCCCACAATCTTAGAAATTTGGGGATAGATATTACTGAATTTCGAGTTTTGCGCCCCCTTTTCTGTTGCGTCCTGTTGTCTTAAATCGTAAATACTTCAAATTGGCATAGTTACTTATTTCATAAAGTTCCAATTATGTGTAAAAGAAAGTACTTACCAGATGAATATTATTAATTATATCATTTATTATTATTAATATATATTATTATGATTATTTGAATACATTAGTAATTTTAATATAATATTATTTCGGAGAATATTCTATAGATACAGGCATTTGAGCATTGGCGGAAATCTGGTTGAATTTTTTTTTTTTTTGGGGGGGGGGCTAAGACTATATACATAATTACTAACTAAAAATTTTTCTCGCTGTACTCGATATTAACGTTTCTTCATTTCGATATTCATGTACAATAATTACTATAATTTAACATTACATATCATATGCATCACCGTTGACGACAGACTTGTAATGAAAATAACTAATGAATCAAATCATAATATATTAATATGAAAAATAAATAAGCTATATAGATTATAGATTAGAAAAAAATTATTTACAATTTGAAACTTATTAAAATCTAAAAAGTAAAATAACACTGAGCTTTTTGTTAGGTACTTATATAATATATATTTCAGCTATACCTGTTTATTTTTCATTAGATTTTTCGTTTCCTAAATAGGTTTTATATAGGGAGACATTTTATTTTATTTTCCCACATAATACTAAAAATACAATTTTATTGATAAGTCATTTAGTCCTATAATACTTATACTTACATTTATTTTTATTATAGTTATCTACATTTAATACAAGCTGGATAGGTCCCCTAAATCAGTGCGGTTTGTCAATAATGGGTACAAAATTATTTGTAGATTCGAAGCCTATGTGTTCTTCCATACAAACAGATTCATTAACATTTTCATATTTAATCGATGAATCAAAACAAAAATAGGTATTAATTTGTGAAAACCAGACATTTTTTTTTTACTAAACGAAATGTTCTTAAGTCTCTTAGAAAAAGTATCCATATTAATACATTTAGATATAATAATTTTTAAAACCATTTTTGAGGAGGTTTGCAAACGTTTAGAGGGGCTAAGTCCCCTCAAGTCCCCCCGATTTCCATCAATGTACTGGAATATCTTAAGTATTTCGATATAGTAATTTTCGAGTATTCTTAAAATGTATAAAATATTATTTTTTTTTACCTATATGATTTTACCCAAAAATACGAAATACGCGATCACAATTTTTAATGTATGCTTTATAGTTATGAATTTCATAAAATAGTAGGTACACAATGTAGCAGAACAAAACGTTTTGAGTCTAATATCTGTAACTACTATTATAAGTTATAATATTATTTAGATACCTGCTAGTTGTTACCTATAATCTATATAAATATAATTGTTTCAAGAAACATTTGAGTATTTCAAATGTATTATTTATTATTCCTGTAAAGTTTCCTTTAAACCTTTTATTTTCTAACCATGTATTATATTTATAAGTCAATATATCCGCCTGTAGGTTATAAAAAGTAAAACTATTAATATTTTCTATTAAACACTTATTTCCGTTAGATTAAAATATATAATATTCGAGTATAAAACATAGAAAATATAGACACGTAACTACATTATAATTTATATCACATATTTGTATGCTAATATTTACTGTTATGTATAACAACATTTTCTATTCTAACTAGCTAAATGGTATTAAGAATAGATATTAAATAGTATAATAATTACTAATAAGTACGAATGTAAAAAATTATAAAGAGTCAGATTTACGCGTTCGAGTTTGCTATTATTTAACTAACAGGCTTTAAATTTGAATTAGGTATTTATGTACGATTGGTAAAGTTATTTGTAAAAAACAAAAGTATAGTAAAAGTAGTTTGGTAGTGGTAGAATTTAATTAGATTCTAACCGAAAAATTACTCGTATTAAGTATTTTTTTTTTTTTTTTTTACAGAAAATATACATTCAAGGTTCTTTAGAAAAACCAAGTTCATACATTTTTTAGAAATAATAAACAAATGAACGTGGAAAACTATTATTATAATGTTATATTTTATGTACCGATAATGGTTAAAAAGTATTTTTTAAAAAAACACGTATGTAGGAAATATAGTTTAATTATAGGGATTTGCAAAAACGACGGATACCGCGATATATTATAACACGCGCAATAGCCAATACATGTATATTATTATATATACTGCAGGTATTAGGTATATTATATTACCAACTATTATTGTACTGAACCTACATATACCAGGTGAATTTTTTCAACGTGAAACATACATTTTCTCAGTATTTTCTCGTTCAATTTGTATGTCGAGATTATAAAGGTGTTCAAATTGCAAAAAAAAAAAAAAACAAAAAAAATAGGTACACGATTTGGTGGGGTAGGTATACGTCGTAGAAGGAAGATTTCGTACAACGGGGCGACGATCGCGCATGTTCAAATAACGTATACGAATAAAAATAAAACCGTATTAATTAATGCCAATAACTTTGACGGATGTAGACGTGTTTCGGTGTATATAATATGTAGTAATATAATGGAAAAAAAAAATAATAATAATAATAATAAAAATACGCATAATACGAGTTTACACGTTTTTATACGTATATGATATTGTACCTATATAATATATAAGATACGGGAACGAGTGTAACATCATATATATATATATATATACATATATATATACATATATTATAATGACAATTGTCGTTACGACAATGCGGTCCTATTAATTGGGGTCAATTGGCGGTGACGGCACAGGTGACAGGTTTCGTTACGCGAGATGACCGTTTATTAATATGTTCGCCAATTGGTTTTCGTTAAACGAACAAAATATTCCCACTCGATCGCGCGCACTTAAATATTTCAATCGCCTGCCCACACGTCTGTCGTCTGTCTATCATCTATTACTAAATGACGGTAACGATCGGCAATCCAATATCGGAAAACTCAAACGCTCCCCGATACATTCACCGGGCCCATTAGATCGATCGACGTCTGGCCGGCTCTGTACAATAAATTGCGATATATTTTTATATATATATATATAGTCGAAAAGTACATACTGCATACGGACTGCATACGCACGTGCACATGCACTCAATTACATATTATATATATACACAGGAATTTACGATATTTTTTATATAATATGATTATACGCCGTGTGCGAGTGCGTGTTTGAATCCATCCGACGGTCATGTCACACGATACGTTATTGCGGGACATTGTGCATTTCACATAGATCGTCCGGACAGATTTTGCGTTTTTTATCGCCTTTTTTTTTTATTTTCACGTGAAACAACACTCGGCGGTAAATTCTAATATTCTATTGCGCGCGACCGGCCGGGGACACCGGGAACGCGCGCGTATTAATATCGATCCCGTGCGCTCGTTTCACCGCAGCCTGCAGACGACGGACAAGTGAGTTTTTACATTTTTCTTTCATCGCGAACTCGCGATTCTTCACCTCCCCCGAGAACGTATGTGATTTATGGTACGATGCACGAAGGAAATGCAATCGAATTCCTCAATCAACGCGTATATCATGTACATAAATATTAAATATATTAGTATAATTATATATGTATTACCCGTGTACTTTTCGTATATAATATAGGTATTATTGTATATATATATATATCAGTGGCGGCTCGTGGGCTTTGAAAATGAGGAGGGCGATTAATAATTATGTACCGATTTAAAAGGTATATTTATTAAACCAAAATGAATACCATGTAATACTCAAAATTTAGGCGTCTGTCTCTCATTTCACTAAACACGCCGCGTGTCTTCCAAGTTGTTCCAAATTTCAATTTTCTGCAAATTTTCTGTACTGCTGAATTTTTATCCACTACATTGTAATAATAAAATACACACCGATAACGTGAGATTAAATTAAATGAAAAACAAAGAAATATGGAAATGTGCACGCGTCACGAACAAGATACAATAATAATACACGTTGACTCGTATTATTGTTCCGCAGTCCACACGCGTACCGGCCCATTATTCATATCGCTCCGGCGGCCGTATTTACTACCGCGTTTGATCGTATGGTATAGTATCATGACGGGCAATCGTCAACGTCGCCCCGGGCCCCGAGTGCTGTTCGATACCCGATAACCGCGCAAACGAACAATATAGAGTGTTTTTCATAACGATTTTCACTTTCGATAATAATGTTTTGAAAATACATTACAATGTAAAATATAAATAATTGTCAATATTTAAGTCAATAATATATAACTATTGTTAATAAGTAATTTGCTACAATTTTAGAGGGGGGTGGGGGAAGCGATCGCCCCACGAGCCGTCACTGATATATGTGTATATAATATTGTACAGTGCGCGTCGAGAAATCGGATAAAAATAATAATGTTTGAAGACAACTATATATATATATATTAATCATCGTGTATAATTAACGTAACGGAACGGGTTGATTATAAGAGAGAAGACTGTCGAGTTTGTACAATATTTTACTGTTGTCGTACGCCCCTTTCCGAGACGAGAAAGCTTGGCTCATCGATTTCCACCGGGCGCACTGCACAGGTTCAACCATATCATAAGCGCATATAAAATTACCAGCCTGCTAAAGCCACACGCATTACAAAACATATTTTAGGCTCGTACACAGTATATGATTTATTGTTAATATTATATACAAAATATAACTCGTACGATGTATATATTGTATACTTGTCTATGCAGTATATAATTAAGTATTTAACTTATAACATCCAAAGTTCGGAATAGAAAACATCCACATAATACGGTTCGTCCGATCGACACCGAATTTCGCAGAGATATCCATGTCCCGGAGTAGACTTTGGTATCATTTTGAAAATATCCGTCCACGTGCGGAAGAACGTGATCACTAACCAGTAATAATAACTATAGCTGCCCACACTGCAGTAAAATGCGAATTATTTTTTGTCGATTTTCTAATAACTAATGTTTACTCGGATTAATTGCACTGATAATATGGTAATAATACTTAATAGTATATACAGCACATTACTTAAAATATCACTATTAAATATATGCATATCCCGAAGAGGGCTTGGAAACAGTATCGATTTTAAAAGTCCGCGCCGTAGAAACATGTAATAATTATAGTCATCAGGTCAGGAATATGCTATTTTATTATTATTACACATAGAATATTATTTTTAAATTTAATCAGAAATATAATTGATAGTTATGTATTTTTATTTATTTAATTAAAATAAACAAATTTAGTCAAATATGAATATACTTGCCTTTTTTTAATAATGATTTTCGTAAAAGCTTTCAAATTATTATTCCTATACCTGTAACTTTTTTTATTCGACGTTATAGATATAGAAATTATTTAAATTCGGGATGTAACCATATTCGTTTTTCATATGAAATAAATGATTGACTCAATTAATGTTTAGCTTAATTTAATATATTATATAAGTATTATAAATAAGTAAAATAAAGGTGTAAATTGTTTTAACATATAGTCTGCTGTTACGTCGTATGTCTACTATGAATGATAAATATGGCTATTATCATTTTGATGTCTAACATTTAATAATGGACAAATGGCACTTATATCAATTACCGAGAAAAGTATGAAGTATACAATAATATTATGTCAAATATGATTAGTGTTGGCTAGAATTTTCCAGTCTTCCCTCTGGAAATCTGAACTTAAAATATTATTCAGTATTAATATTGATCATATTATTATATTGGATGAAGAAATTGCATAGATAATATTGATGTTTTTCTGATTTTCGAATTTATTTTAATTTTAATTTTTCTTTTCAAATTTTAAAACTAAACGAGAAATATATTTTCATTTTATATTGGGGTATTTATTTTCTATGTTTGTACAGCCAATAGTGTATACATTTTTTGTTACAAAATGAACTATTGTTTTTATTAGATATTTTTGTTTTGAGCTAGGACTTTCTGGTAGTAAATTTAATATTCGGTTTCCCTGTAATTAATTAAAACACTTTTTCAAAATCTTTTAAATGTATTTGTGTTTCTTAAAACATTCGTAAAACGAAAAATATATATTATGAAACAGTATGGTTAATATTAATAATCATTACTATTTTATTTTGTAACTTATTAATTTATCTTATTTTAACATTATTCATATTTATTCGACTTATTGTAAAAATATTACACTTATAATGAAGTGGAGAAATGGATAATCATTACTATAATGTATAACGTTTTTTTTTCATTTTATAAAAAAATGACCATTTATTTATTAGCTATAGGTGTAAAAAATAGGTACATTGTTCGAATATATACAGTGGTGGGTAAGTTACTTTTAAAAAGTAACTATAAGTTACGTTACTCGTTACAATATAAATAGGTGTAATTAAAAAAATTCAAGTAATTATGCGGGTTGTCCAAGTATGTTTAAATATTATACTTACGAGTATACGAGTATGTATACAAATATAAGTACTTATAATACGTTAAAAATTATTTATTCATCTTATTTATTAATAATTATTATATAAATTAAGATAATTTAATACAGACAATTAAATTTAATGATGTATGTATAGATTTGATTGTATAAAGCTTAAAAGTTTTGGGCCGGCAAGTACACGTTATATGGTATTTTTTTAAAATTAAAATACAGTTTTGGCTTTTAAGTAAATTTAAAACCAATATTTGGATTCCATGATTAATACACAATAAAACCTGAAAAACTAAAAAACCACAAAAAAAACTGAAAAATGATCTTTGTGTCAGTGTCACCCGTATTTTATACATTTATATACAAATTAAAGGAATAATTTCTTTACATTGTTTTGGTTTGATTTTTATTCACTGGACAAAGTCATTTCATGAATTTTTTTCATTTTCCCTGATATTTTCGGAGGGGGTTAATCCAAAAACCATCTTCTGCGTTCATTCCTGTTAATAGGTTTCGTGTATACATACAGTTGCGGCTCGTGATATTGTGCACAGGAACACGTGCACTACCTATAATTTTGAAAATACTAAATATTTTAAGGCAATATAAATACATAATAATACAATATTTTTTTAAGGCTTATACATATACGTACGATTTTTATTTATTGACCATAATGGCGCCATTGGGTATAGATACTTTTACCTACATTGTTTAATGTGTACCTATATAGGACGAGTACACTATATTCACTAATTTTCATACGTAGATTGCAGTTGTACAGATTGTTAACGATTAACAAAGTTTACCGGTGCGGCGTGCCAACTTCTGAGGCGAATATTTTACGATGGTGCACAATGATATGTGCTCGATTTGTGCACGCGTATTTGACTGTTACATTCTCACTACTCCAATAATTCGTTTAATAATATTATATTGAATGGTGGTGCATACACGAGTTGTGCACCGTCCAGCGGCTTGCAGTGAGTGAGTAAATATCACGGTTACACGAGTACTGGACGACTACCGTATAGTGGTATTTATAGATAGGTACGTACCTATATTTTATCTTCGCTGATCGTGATATCAATAGTCCAAATTATCCTGTTTATGAATTATCGTGAATTTTTTTTCGTTTTGTTGGTCTTTTAAATTTATTAATTTTAAACCAATGTATGTAAAGCAGTGATTAAATTGGAAAAAAAAAATAAGGACGGACTCTGAGCTTAGTTAAAAAATCAGCGTTCCGGGATATATTAAAGAAAAAGTAAGCCGTGGGGGACTTCGTCCCTCACACCCCCTATCCAAAGTTTCTTAACCAGAGGACATTGTTAAAAACATTTTAGATTATTATATAACATGAATAGAATAGAAAAATCCAAAATTTTTTGTTGAGTTACCTATTTTCAAGATAGCATAGTTTAAGC
>JAIPRL010001062.1:46899-80457 GCA_025469235.1 Pemphigus obesinymphae
GAAATTACGACGAAATTAAAATTCTCGATTTTACAAAATCGTATTTTTCGTAATTTTTCGGTAGTTTTTGCTTACGCATTAAAAAACTATTATGAAAATCGAAAAATGACCTCTCAAAAGTACCAACAAGATGCAATTTGCTACGGAAACCGGGTATGAGTGTAAAGATCGGAGCTCTCCTTCTGGTAGAAAAAGTGTTTACAGAAAAAAAAATAAATAAATAAAAAAATAAACATCATTGTAAAACCATAAACTTCCTCGCTACGCTCAGAATTTAAAATTTAAAAATATCGAACAGAACAAAAATTATTGCATTTGTCAAATAGTCTTGTTACACTCTGTGTAATATATACATATTGTATACGCTTTTTAAATAATAAAAAATAAATGAAAAATTCATAAAGGTACTTGAGTAAAGACTGATTGAGTATAATTATATCGACATATGCAAAAACCATTCATCTGACATTTTTTTCGAAATTGAGATTTTTGTAAAAACGAATACTGAAAGGGTATACCTACATACTATTTTAAAACTATTTATGAACCATCATTACTTGCAGAGATATTTTGGCCTAAAATTTCCATGCTTTGCAATAACCATTCATCTGCAATAGATATAGATACTATAGGAGGGAAAATTTGTATGTTTATTTGATCACTTATTGCCGAACTTGTCCATTGCTCTTATCAGTTTTTCATTATTGTCGTTGTAGAATTTTTACATAACACTGAACGAATAATTTGCATTTATTTATATTTACTGAAAGTCATCATATGCAAAAACCATACACAGCAAAAAATTAAAATTGCTCCTGCTCGAAAGCATTGTCTTGAACGACGATATTTTTAAAATAATATAATTTCATAAATCCATATTGCGATCTCTCGAAAGTTTTAGGCCGATCCGGTTTTTCATTACAGAGCTATAACGTTTTAGTGTCTCTTGAAAAATGGTCATTTTGTCAGATGAATGCGGTTTTTGCATATGACGATATTTATTTACTATTACAGAAGTCAAAAATATTGATTTTTTTTTTTTTTTAACAATCGAACCAAAACTAGTGGTGACCGAAGGTTAAAGTCTGAGGGAAATGAAACAATATAATAAATAATATAATACATATAGATACGTTTTACGTTTAGAAGAAGATAGGATAATGCTAGAATAGATGATATATTGGTGTATATGTTTTTATTGTGCTTTGTAGACCGGCTATAAAAGAAGATATGACTTGCACGCCGAAAACTTTTTTCATTCTATAATCGTGTTGTTCTTGTAAAGTATATATATAGTATAGCTAAGTACTTCTTCTGCGTCAGAGTTGTCGGTTGTTACGTAAAAATATAATAAAATAAAAACCGTAACCCATCACATTGCAGGTAATGTCACATTTGCTGAGCAAATGTCTAGGAAATTAATTACAAAATATTTGTGAAGTTTTGAAGTTTCTAGGACGGAGTGAGGTGGTTGTGGGAAACTTCATGAACGTCATAAATAACAAATATTTCATACTATATATATAGGTACACAAAACACCAAAGTTCAATACCCTCTAATATACGCTAATTATTATTTTTGAATTAAAATTTTACCGTTAAAACCGTATTATAATATATTATATATGAATATACGATAAATTGATGAATATTTAATTCAATTTAATTCACGATCAAAAACGTGTAATCCGCGTGAATTTCTGTATTAATGTACATAATACCTATATCAACAAAATATAAATAAAATATACAGTATACAGTATTAACATTAATATTTGAAACTAGTCAAAAATCACGTATATTTTCAATTTCCGAGCAAAATACTAGAGAACGGAGTATACAAATTACAAATACATTAAATTAATGAATTTAATTCAAAAAATTAAATGATAATAGTGTAAAAAACCAATTTAAAACTGCAGTATTGCGAACAAAATGTACATTGCGATTATTAACTAAAAAATGTATTTGATTAAAATACTAATACTAACCAAATACTTATGTATATGGTATGAAACATAGGTAAGAACTGTATCTATATTCAAATTAGTGCTGTAAAAAATAAATTAAATTCTGTTTAAAGCAGCGCTTTATACGAGTACCGAAGCCATCATATTATTGTACGTTATTATTTTGTTCAGTCGATAGATTAATAAAATCAAATATAATCGGAATAATCAAAAATTAATTGAATTGGTATGGTACAGCTAATCGATAAACAAAATAAACAATAAATCTTTTTTGTCCGAAAGTAATAAAATTATACATTTATGATGATATAAAACAAATGTGAACAAATTTCATGACAGATTTTCTAATTATTACTATTACAGTAACATAAGACTATAGACTTTTCCAAGTTGATTTAACCATAAAATATTGCTCGACGTATAAACCACGAACCGTATGGGCCGATTTTAAAGCGTTTAGAATACCAACACTTAGTGGAGTCGTAGGAAAGACACGGGTACGACATTTTTAAATGGTATAGTTTCTAGCTCAATTGTTGATGAATGGCAGTATGCGGACAAGAGCTCGGGAACCATACCAAAAAGCTACAGTAAAAGAAAATTACCAATAGAGGCCGATCCTCCTAAGGAAAGCTATGTTTCTGGCAAATCACTCTAATAATATATTGTAAAATAAATTTCTTTTATCTTTGAAAATGCATTTTGTATACTTATACGTATGATGTGTATATTGTATTTATTGTATACAAAAGTCGAACGTCGTAAAAATCATAAGGTTGATTACATTTTTAATCACACCTGTTAACGCAGACAATTCTAATTGCAGTAAATTGTAAAATTAAATAACAATGTACCCTTGTGTCTTTTTTAATAGATTATCAGTTAAGTTAATATATTATACTAATATCTATATAGTTAATCACATACATTTATTTGGATAATTAGTGGCTATAATATTAATTGTGTATAATTTAGACGCAAAGTAATTGGTATAATTACGATTAAAATTAATTATGCGATTATATTAGGTATTTATATTCAATTATTCATTAACGCATAATTATAAATTTCCGTATTGAGATAACTTGTCTATAATATGTCCATAGCTACTAAAGCAAGCCACTCATTGTCATGAACTATATAATATACTATAGTACAAACTTTAAAGGAAACAATAAATTTAATACTTGATTTCAGATTTTATAGTGTGGAATCATATACCTATGGTTTTGATTGTAGTCAGTGCTAGTTTAAGAGGATGCCACATGTGCGTTATTTTATCGCAAAAATCTGTTTTGCGAGAAAAATATTTTCTCGGGCTGTAGTCTTCTCACTTCTCAGTAATCTTGTTTAGTTACTCGAATTTTTACATTCGTGATATTTTATTACCTATGTTAAGTATACTTTTATTTACATTTTATGAAATTTTGGAATTTTTTTTGTTCAAGCTCATTATCAGAGCTATTATACCTATCAAACATTAGTGTATTTTCTTTGAGCTCTAAAATAATCATGAAAATTAGTTTATTACCTTTTTACACATCAATCGACTAAACTTACAGCCTACAGGATATAAGATTAATATACCTCACGAAGTTACTATGATATTTTGTACTTTACGAAATATTACAAAAAAAAAAAAATACCAAAATTAAAATTATACATGTATCCTATTGTGTACTCATTTTATTTTATTTGATGTGATAAATTTGAATTAATATAATTTTAACACGTGGCATATGTATATATATATATATATATAGCATAATACGTTAATAAATATTCTATTATGTTCTTTGGTTATATAATATAGGTAGGTATGATATATATATATATTGTATATTTATTTTCCAATTGACTTTTATAACTATAGTCATTTTTACCTAACATGTCTACAACAACAGTATTGTTGTCTTTATTACCTTGTTTAAAAAAATACGATTGTACATATACAATCATAGGGTATATGATAAAGTTAAAAATGAATTTGGAATTTCAAATCGAAAACTATTCAATGAAAGGAATGACGTCAATTTTTTTTTCAAGATAACGCATTTTTTTGGTCGCTCTTAAATTAAAATATATAGGTATGACGATTGACGACATATTATATACACAAGTATATATTATTAGGTATAGTCACATTGGTAATATCTACAGATATAATAATGTACGTATTATAATCTTTGGCTTAGGTCATAAACGTGCGCGGAACTATTTCGCTAGGTGCGCAGAATATTATTTCACCAAACCCGCAGCTAGTCGTTTAAATAAGAAAAAAAAAATCAAGAATTTCGTCTAGTTTAATAATGACTTTATGGCATTTAAATGAAATAATAATTCTACATAATAATTTTAATTTAGCGTGTTTGCTAAAATATTAGTTTCGCAAATGTTCTCTCTCGTGAACGAGTTGTAGGGTAGGTACTTTAATAGAAATCGCTGTTCAAAAATGCTTTATATTAACGTTTAAGAAATTAACGAGTACATACGAAAAAATAAATAAACCGTTTACATCATTATAGTTGTTATAATATTATACAGGTATCCGAAGTCACAATATTATATATTTTTATTTTGCGTATACGTATTTTGACAACCACGACAGTGTTGTTGAATTCGGAACATATAGTGATTTCGGGTTTAAAATATAACAATCATAAATGGTCACAAGTACTCATATTAGTTTACATATGATACACGAAAATAACCCATAAAATTCAATAAATGAAGTAAAAACGGGCAGGCTGGGTTTTAGAAACTCTCAATAAAACTCCTGTAGTTTGCAGGTTTAGATATACCTAATAATTCGAATGAATTTTATGTTCCAATTTCCAGAAGTTTTAAGTCCTAAGTTTCGAGTAATTTAACTTCTGAATTTAATATATATATATGTATATGCAGGAGTCGTCGTTGCAAAAGTTATATTAATCTTTGGTCAATAAGTATCATATAGAATATTATGTTTTTGTGCTATGGAAACTGTATACAAATTGTATTAAAATCAAATATTTTGGGCAATTTTACGCTTCTCTTATATTTCCTGGTTATATTTTAGACATTCCTTCATCCTACTATTTTATATTTGACGTAATTTATACACTACTATACACTATATATACTAGCCCAGTCTGAGAAAAGACATAAATAAATATTAGAATTTTTAAAATTTTTAAATTTATCATGATATTATTATGGCGGAAATAAATAAATACAATTAAATATGGTATTAGACATAGAATATATATATTCAATATATATTAATGCATACAGTTAAGGCTGCGAGAGAACGGTATAGGTTATAGTATAGTAACGAATTTGAGTCGGCAGCGGAATCGGCTGTTTAACAACGTCATTATGACGTTAATACACGAATTAGAAAGATGCTAGAAGATTGCTTTCGTGTTCGAGGACACACTATAGTTTTATATAATAGATTACACATTTTACTACGATGCGTTGCCTTAAATTATTATTATTATTTATTTACCTATATATCCATCCTTATATATTTATTAAAATTTGAAATTATGTATTCTATCCGTAACGAAATATAAAAATAAACACACATATAATGAACAGAACGATTGTATAATAATATGTTGTTATTATATATTATATATAGTTATCCGCTGGTTATACATACGAATGAAATCGAAAGACTTAATTATTGTAAATTTCTAAATATATTAATAAACATAACACGCGTACCGATCCATAGACGAACTATAAACCTAACCGTGTCAAGCACATATACATATATGTACCAATGTCTACGATATTATTAGTGTATTATCTACTGTCGAAAATTGACAAAAACGAAGTAATCATTCGTTTTTTTTTCCCCCCATAAAATTCAATAATTATAAATAGATAATATAATACTATTAGCGTATAGAATTTCTGATAAAATATTTTACGTATAGTCGAACCGCGGCGAAAATTACAGTGAAATGTGTCCAAATAAAAAGAAAATAGTTTCTTTCCTTATTTTTATTTTTTTTTCATTTTTTTGTACCACGGACCATAAATAAATCACATACAAATTTCGTACTCGTGCATTGTGTGATTTATGTGTTCTACTTAACACGACTTTTTTGTTTATGAATTTGTTATAACATTTATAACATTTTTCACTATTGTATAAAAACATATTCCATTATCCTGGATGAGCTGCAGTAAAACATTTCAAAAACAAATTTTAGTTTCCATTAGTATTTTTGATATTGATGAAGGAAGGACCTATAGTGAAGTTCGTGCGATTGTACAGGTATATGGGCATAATAGGTAGGTACGACAGGTACGTATATGTTTTGGGTTTTTACTGAATACTTCAATAACGGTAAAAAATAAAAAATAAAAACTAACAAAATTACATCAAATAGAATACATATTTTTTTGGTTTTTGAGGTTTCAAACTTATAATCGATATTAATCATACATTTTCTATATAATTTCGTCGCAAATCAGATACGTCATATATTATGCGCAAACATCGTTGAAAACTTTAAGTTTTATTCATTTTTAAGCTTTACTGCTGTCGGTAAAATAAATAATTTTGATCGAATCGCAAATTAAAGTAAATTCCAAATAGTTTTAATAAGTAAACGTTGAACCTTTCCGTTGCAATGGCAAATACGCATTGTTTTAATCGTTTTAGAGCATTTTTAAATAAAAACTGGGAATAAAATTTCAATTTATTAATTATATAATAAACTGCGATTTACGTGAATTTACACCAAGTATAACTAAATTTAAAATAAAATGTTTAGGTACAAACCTAAACAAATACAATAATAAAATAAAATAATAAACAAATTTATGTATGAACATTAACCGTTTCGTTCTCGACAAAATGCCACTGCGAAAAAGTTGTATTTAGATATAATTTTTAGGTGGATTTAAAGCAAATTATTTTCGTATTTACTATTTGTGTAATAGCACCTTTTCAAACAAAGTATTGTAAAAGTAAAATTGGAAATGTATTTACAGGCTCAGATCTTTCAAAAATCCGAATTTTTTTTTTACATACAATATATCAATAAAAATAGTATTATGTATTTCCTTTTTATTGTTTAGATGACATACGAATTCGAGTGTATATATATATATATATACGAGAGACATAAAGTTAATTGATTTTACACTTTACGTGCATGTGCAATTCCTGTGTTCAGTGTACGATATATTATAGTATGGTTGCCATACATTTTGTGCTAAATAAAAACCGCAATCTTTCTAAATTAAAAAAAACACATTATTAAATATAATATCTCAATATAAATAATATATTTTATGCATTTTAAATATTTGCAATAATAAATATATATATATATATATTAATTTATTCGTATAATTTATTTTATTATATAATGACATTTTTCTAAACCGTTAGCCGGTAGAAAATTATTAATTACACAAAACGTGTTTTCAACGGATAATTTTTCAATCGTACTACAGACGTATTGTATATATGTGTAAAGGTACAATAATATACATACCAAAGTGACAGTTTTTTCTTATAAATCACCTGTACACCTTTACGCCTTGATATAACCGAACTCGTATATATATATATATACGTATATGACTATTATACCTTTCTCTCCGAGAAACGAAAAAAAAAAAAAAAAAACGAGTGAAATTTGTTTGCAAATCTCAGACACTATATATATATATATATGTGTGTGTATAGTAACTTTAATATGGATAATATCAAACGATCAATTTTTAACATGTATACTGTATAGACTATATGTATAATACAGGGTGTGCCAGAAAGATATCTTTAATTTAGGTCAATAAAAAATACATCATACGAGTTATCCAAAATGTGTTTTTACAAGATCAGAGTACTTACATATAACTAATATATACATGCATATTATATAGTTTCATCTCCATCTGTTTGTAAAAACTATATCACAATAATAATGATATCCTTCATTGACAATACAGAATTTCAGGCTGTCCCCGAAGCTGTCTCTAAATACCTAATAACTGAAATAAAACTAGAAAATTTCAAGTCAGTTGCTATTCGTCTAGAAATCACTTGTACTCAAATATTGTGTTTTTATTACCAGATATTCAATATCCCAAAAGGGACAAACAATTTCAGCAGGACGTGCTTGAAAATGTGTGTTATATATATATATATGTACGTAATATTCCGTGGCAAATACAACTCAATGACTGATACAAGTACATACGCAGTAGGTACACGAAATAATCTTTAATATCTGACTCGACCATTTTATCATAATTTACCAAAATATAATTTACGAGTAAGATAAAATAGGTCTAATAGCTATCCGTTATCAAAGGTAATAAATTATGACACACTGTCATTGAGATAATAACTAAAAACTAATAATATAATATTAGATTTCTTTGAAAAAAAAACGTGATTTTACACTTTGAGAGCTTTAGGGCACGGGTTAAACTTAATAAATCGACATGAAAATTTGTATACTTTATTTTTATGCATATTAGAACTAATTTATGGTGATCAACCGAAAAAATTTCAACATTGAAAAATTGTGTAAAAAAAAAATTATATTCTGGAGAAATACATCAATTTGAACTTTAAGGGCTTTGGGGGACACGGGTTAAACTTTAACATTCAACATGAAAATTGTATATTTTATTTTTATGCATATTGAAACAAACTTGGGGGAATCGACTTAAAAAAAAAATTTAAAAAAAAATACCCTATATAACTAAGGACCACGCCTAGTAAACTTATCATTTCTTTCTATTACTCATCACTATCATTTTAGAAAATTTTTGATAATTTGTATACTTTTTCAATTGTCCTCCAACGTAATACCCACATCTGCGGCGCGGTGGCAATATACTATTTGGCGCGTAGTTAAGCTCTGATAAGCTCTGCGTTTGTCCTGTCTAAAGATTATTTCATACATACGAACACAATACTATTTATACCGGACGATTCATTTAATAAGAACAGTCAAGTTTGTTTATGAATATTTTTTGAAAAACTAATACACCTATTTAACTATATTTGAAAAT
Organism: Pemphigus obesinymphae; assembly: GCA_025469235.1. Taxonomy (NCBI): domain Eukaryota; kingdom Metazoa; phylum Arthropoda; class Insecta; order Hemiptera; family Aphididae; genus Pemphigus; species Pemphigus obesinymphae. The sequence goes on from JAIPRL010001062.1 coordinate 55,902, forward strand.
GGTTTGTCCCAACGTGTTCTTTTAATTTTTTTCATTTCATATATCGACGCAGATAATGTTTTTTTCACATACCTAGTTCTATGCAAAAAATATAAAATATTTAATATTGAACGAATAGTTTGTTACTTATATTAATATTCGAATTACATTAAAAAAGTATATTTTTAAACATAAACCTCGACCGAAAAAAATAGTGTCTCCTGTAAAAGAAACACCCGATATATGCAATGCATATATGCGTTTATTCTTTCCTTCTGCCAAACGGGGCGTACCTAAAACGTATGTTTGATGTTTCGACGTGGCCAAAACGCTGTAGTATACAATATCGTTACACAATAATACATTTAATACAACAAAAACGTATCGGGTAAGATTTTAAGAATTTCAATATTTGAACGCTACGAATCGGAATTTTAGTTTTACTTTTATTTTTATTTTTTGTAATATCGTACGTAGTTATCCTTAAAAAAAATGTTTATGGTGTTTTATACAACTTTTGTGCGACAGTCTATTATTTTACAGACTTGATAATTATATTTCTCCGCTTGTTTTTCAAGCCAATAACATACCTTGTTGAACGGTTTTCAAAGGTCGTTTGTGCGACCCAGTATAAACTGGGTTTTACATTACATAGCAAATATTTTGTTCGCCACACGATCCAGTTTCATACAATATTAATGTGTCGTAATTGTTAGATTTATTATACCCTATAGTCCTTAGTACACACCGTTTTAGGTACTGATATTTAAATTTAACACAGAAGCCTAGTATAATATGGCGACACTGGAAAGAAATTATAAATAGTAAAAAATATATAATTTGTAAAAATTATATATTATAATATTATCCTGTTGAAAAATAATACACGAGGTCGGGGAGAAGCTAGAAGTAACTCGGCGAACGTTAAAAAATAGTAATAACGATCACTATCATCCATATATTGATATTGTACACTAATTAAAATTAAAATTGTGCGTAATATTTTATGATAAAAAAATATAATATGAGATGTGTTATCTGCAGTGTTAAGGTTTTTACTAACGTATTTGTCGCATCAATGGTAATTACGTATTTATATACATAATGGAATTTAACGTTAATTTTATATTTTAGTTAAAAATGAAAAAATATCATAAAATTATAAAATAATAACTCATAAAAAATATGTATAAAACAATATAATAAGTAGCCTGGTTATAAATTACGTGAATTATAAATTCAATATTTATAACGAATTATCACTAAGTATCTGCACTACTCTTGTAACTTATAAGTAAATATAATTATTTGTAATGTGACAAAATAAAAAAAGAGCACAAAAAAAAAAACATGTTTAAATAATTAAAATAAATATAAAAAAATTATAACGAATCGTATTCAATCGTTATAATAATATATTAGGTTTATTATGATTTTTTATTACTTCCTTTTTAACATTATTATTCAAATTATAATGCTGGTTTTGTGTAAAAAATTCACGTTGATGTTAATCTACGGTATAACGAAAAAAATGATCGTAAACGGATTAGTATATAATATAGGAACTCACTTTTGATAATAAGACATTATAGGACGTTAGAGGACGCCACGCCAATGATTTTCAATAGTGAAAACATGCACAGGAAAAACAAACGAAATCATTCCTTAATGTAATTTTAGAATAAAAACACCTGTTATAAAGTATATGGACGATAATATTTTGAAAACGATCTCATCGGTTTTTGCAAAGTATTAATTACTAAAAAAGTTCACAGCATTTTAAAAATTAAACAATAATTTATTTCGTATACATACAATATTTAACAATATAATTTAAAGTAGCGTTAAACCCCAATGGGGTTGTCTTCAAAGTATTGTTTTCTATTTATTTTATAATAGCTGTTTTACCTCTAAAACCATTTGAAAATGCCATTTTGTATCTTTTCTGTAAACATGTTTTTGAACAAATATCATGATTACACAACAATAAAATGTGGTACTGATACGGGACTACTTTTAGTTTACTCATAAAATGTATTTTAACATATTTTAATTGTTTAGTTTTTATTTTTCAAAAAATTTCTTTACAGAACCCAGATTAAAAATCGATAGTGTAGCATCATCACCCTGAGGCGGCTCTCTAATCTTATGGGGTTCTTGTATAGATAATTTTAAAATAATTCGAAAATGTCGTATGTGTGTATGCGTGTGAAAATGAATATTAGTGTTCGCAAACCAAAAATCGCCAGCAACATTACCGACATTGTGCATACTAATAACGTGTTTAAGTGATATTATCAACAAATAAACTTTTAATCGACTTTTTTACTTTTTCTATTTTTGTATCCAATATTTTAATATTTGATCAACAAATATTTAGTCACTTTCAAATTTTATAAAACAATTTTAAAGATTAAATGAAAAAAAAATAATAAAAAGTAAAAATGTAGACTAATAGTAGAATTGTTAACAAATTCAAATCAGTTTTCACAATCTTTAATGGACTATTAAATAATTTGCAACGATGGACAAAAAAATAGGTATTTTTACGTGTAGAACTCATCCGCCGAAAGTTGCATTAATATAATATCGTAAGACGGCGTTTCGCATAGGCAATTATGATACAGATCTACATTTCTTCGTGAGTAAATGTATAGGTACGTAAAATTCAGTATAAACTATACAATATTGAAATGTACATTATAAAAATGAAATTTATAATATTTTATAGCCTATATATATATGCCTGTATAGGTTCAGAGGTGGATTGATTTCAATAATTAATAATATATTTTAAAATAGTAATTACAATTTTACGATCATTATAAATTTTTGAAATTATATAAACAATTGTCTAAGTATTTCAATGCTATATTTTATACGTATTATGCACGTGATCACTTTTTATGGTAAAACGGTTTCTATAAAACATTAGATATATTTCAATGATGTCATTTTTCAACATATAATAAAAATATCGACAAACGCGTTTTAAAGTTAGTTTGTGTTAAAGTGTTTTACAAAATCAATTTTCGTTATAGTTTAAAAAAGTCTTATCCAAGAGACTTGAAACTTTGCATCAATCATTTATTTTAATATAAAACACGTAATTTAAATTTTAAAATTCTTTCATCAATTAGGCTAATCATATTAAAATCTATAACATTTTTGTAAACACGTAAATCGTATTATTACTCTGGAGTCACTATAACGGTATTTATCTAATAATTTAATTATTGTTAAATTGTATGCTTAATAATAAAAATATTACATTATTATGAAGTAAATTCAACTTAAAATTTTTGTATTTTTTTATATAGTATAAAGCATAATTTTATTACATAATGCCATCTGTCATATAATTAATTGATTGAATGTAATTAATGTATACACATTTTCCTTTTTTATCTGTGTTTTTATTTTAGTGTTTTCATCAATATAGTTTATGTTTACAAACTTACAAAATAATATAAAATTCACATTTATTTCAAACCGACTGCTAAATATAATTAGATAAAATAAAACTTTGAAATATCGTTTCTCGCTGTAACAATTGGTAAAAAAAAAAATCGAATAAATCTGTATGTATATATGAATATAATATTTTATTGTTTATAAAATATCTAAAAAAATAAAATAACAAAATATTTATATTATGCTGGTAAAATAATAAACAAAAATATCTAATGTATTCAATTATTTAATTGGTTAATTAAATATGTACTTTGAATTAAGTATTAACTATCAAAAATATACTCGAGCAAACTATATATTTTTTTATTCATCTGGTAGTCGAAACTAAAATGTTGTATAAAATACCATAGTTGAATTTTCAACACAATAATACAATAGTTTTCGAACGCAATTATTTAGTTATATTTATATCATAGTTTGACGTATTTTTAAACTATTATGTATTCTAATATATTAAATATTGTAAAAATTTTAGAAATATTTGTAGGTAATATAACTTATAAGTTATAGTATTAGATTAAGTAAGTAATATATTTTACAAGACCTAAAAACTACAAAAATGGTTACTGATTACCAAAACCCATCCATATTTGTATATATTTGATATAAAAACTTTCAGGGTGATTAAAGCAGAGTATAGTTAGTGTGATAAAATAGATGACTTTGCTATATAGGTTATGAAATTGAAAATACGGTTATTTTGATAAAAAAAATGTATTTTCAAAATACGGAAGGCTTTATCATTTTTATATAATATATAATACACGGTTCGATCTCGTTAAAACGAAATTTGTCGCTTCTTAACATGGTCGTCCGTGTTTTTTGAAATACTGAGCTTAAAGACTATACTAACTTTTAACGTCACGTTGGTATGTCAAAACAAAGAAGGAAATCGATTTTCACTCTTTGTAAAACTTCCTATAGCAGAAATGGTACATTTATATCAATATAAACGTGGTTGGCTAAAAGTTTTTCTTTTTTTTAAAAAGACAATACAGGAACACAGACTAATTATGAATAACAGTTATTAAAAAAAAATGTATTTAGGTAATATTATAGATTCTAAGCGAAGTGAGGAATGTATTGGTTTTACAATGATGTGTATTTTTGTTTTATTTGTCCGTACCAAAAAAATTCTATAAGAAGAAGTGCCTCAATCATTACACGCATCACTGTTTTCCGGTAGAATATTGCATCTAGTTGGTACTTTTCAAATGTAATTTTTCGATATTCTTTTCAAAACATTCTCGGTATAAACGTAAGAAAAAAATAATTGTGAAATTACATAAAAACGGCGAAAACATTATTTCGGCCAAATTCTCCGTAATTTTGTAAATAATAATGGGTCTTATTTATTTCTTTTAGAGTCCAAGCCTCCTTGGGGAGTTTTATGCGATCAATTAAAAAAAAAAAAGGTTTTTAATTTAAACCTAATCTATAAACTTTTAAATTCAATTTCCTAGTGTTCCGTGATTTCCTGACGCATATATAATACTATTCGCAATATTGTTTAATGTAAAATAACTTTATTATACGCTGTTCATCCATAGTTACAAATTTATGCTCCCGCAAATATTTTATCTGTTCATTAGCTCCGTAATAAATTTCAAGATGCTAAAACAATATAATAAAATTATGGCATGCACGAGATGCAGAAACCGGTTATATACCACGCGTAAACGTAAACTTGTGTGCATAATTTAACATTTTTATTTTTATGGTGGGCCGAATCTGAGATGCGCTTTGGCATCAAGGGCCAACATTTTTTAGAGGAATAGAGAGGTAATAAAATTTAAAATAGATAAGAATTATTTTATTACGATTTTATTCTTTTATTCAACTATTATTTTACAAAGAAATAAAAATTGTTTAATTGTAATATGTTACTTTATGAGAAGTTTAAAATTGCTTGTCTTTTAAAATATCTTGGTAATTTACATATTAAACTTGATTGTTCCAATCATTAGCGTCGCTTGTTCATCATTAATGTTCATCACTTAAGTAGGTTCTGTATTTAGATTCAACGTATTTCATTTTTTAAAAAGTTTACTCAGATAGGTAGGTAGAGCTAAAAATTGAAATCATTTCATGTACACATTTTTTGAGATTTGGAAAAAATCGTCCGGCAGTATGGCGTAAAATTGTTGTAGTTTCGTTTCCTTGAAACAGTCTTTGAGCTGGTTATTTGATGTGAGCTCGATAACTTCAAGCTGAAGCTCCGCTGGTAATGTTTCAAATTATATAACGAATGGATTTTCAAATATTCTGCACTTTCAAAATCTCGATAGGGAATTCATCATCATTTTCAAGTTTGAATTTGCTGCAAACTGGAAAACGTATCAGATTTGTAATTATTAGTTCATTTGTGAATAGAGTTAATTTTAATTTAAAAGCTATAATATATGAATGTAAATCTGAAATTAACGAGTTTACGCCTTAAAGCTTAAAATGTAATTCATTCAATTGAGTCATATCAACCAGAAAACGGTTCAAAAATCAGCTGACGCAGAACGCGGTGTTTTTTTGCCATGAATATGTCGATTTCTGAATGGAGATGAAAATATATTTTTAAGACATTACCTCGGATGAGCCGACGGACTTCAAAATGGTGTATACATGGTATAATTATATATATATATATATATATATTAGACTTTATATCATACATTCACACATCGTCACCTGATTATCGGATTAAAGAAACTCTAAGATTAATAGATGCAGAAAAAATATAAAAATCGTTCCATGTAAAAAAAAAAAAATATTTTTCAGAAATATAGATTCAGAACCTTTTCCTTCTCAGGTGACGTCATGTCATTTTCGGACGTGAACCAATAAAGATTAAATTGAATGACGACGACGGTGATAGTAACCAATCGAATCACCCTTAGCGTCGCGTTCATCCCCGAGTGTACTTTGAACTTGTTATCCGTGTTTACCACAGTTTCGGTATACCACGATTTGATACCGTGAAAATCGATTTTAATCGCGCGCGCGCTGCTGTACTGTATATACGTTTGTAGTATTTGTTTTTTAACCCCACTCCCCTTCACATAACACTATCGTATACTAATTAATATGTTTTTTATTTTTAAATATTAAATTAATAAAAAATATTAATTTTAAAATAAAAAAATAAAAAATAAATAAATATTTAATTAATATTATTTTTTTTCTCAGATGACCATATGGTACCCCACAGTTGACGGATAACGTGATAAAAATCAAATTTACGACACGCGGACGCCTGTTCGAAGCTGCGGTCTTCCCGACAGCTGTCACCATGTCTACGGTATCGTCGTGTGCGGCTACTACTTCGGCAGCCGTCGTGCCCACGGTCGACGGCGATGGCGTCGACAGTCGACCGCCGCCCGACGTGGTGGTGGCCGGTGGCAAGGTCGCGGTCGACCACGCCAGGCACGTGAGCGTGCCGCAAATGGACCCGCGTCCACGCCGACAGGAAATGATGAACAGGCCGTCGACCAAAGAGCTAATGACGCACCAGCAGCGCCAGCAACACGGCAGGCCGAACAGCGCTAGCACGGCGGCGGACAGGGCCGGACACCGGACATCCGGTCGCCGGTCGCCCGCGGTCTATGGCGTCGGTGCAGGCAACGGCGGTGGCAGTGGCAGCGTAAGCGGTGGAGGTGGCTTCAAGAATAAGTTGCGCAACTCGTTCAAGTCGACAGCCAAGCGGATCCGGCAACAGCAGACGGCCATAGACGCACTAGCCAAGAACAGCCAAGTTCTCGGATTGCACAACCTCCAGGAAAGTCCCAGGACGATGGCTCAACGGACCAACGTTAACTGCAGGGTAGGCACAAAATAATTACTTATCGTGTTAATATTATAACATATCCTTTCAGGATTTCAGCACTTAAACCGCCTTATTAAATTATTAAAATATATTTATTTTTAATATTATTACCTCCAAAATACTCCGAAAAGTGCGTTTATAAGCATAAAAAGTGAAAATAACTATAGACGTTATTCACTCATTCCCATAGTTATATATGTATGTTACAGTTAAGACCCGAAATCCGTCAAAATTAGTTTCCACAAACTCCTATCGTCAAACCGGGTTTGGACTAGTTAATACCAGAATTAACCAGAACCCTCAACGTTTGAAATCGTTTTAACGAATAATTGTGTCTGAAATTTATTGGTGAAACTAGAATTATCCAGTGAAAATTCATTTTCAGAAGTAACTTTTATATTGTTAGCTTATACATAGAACATATACTGCAGAATCGACAGTCGGATATTTTCCTTTGTTTTGTAGGTTTTGATTTCAATAGTCTTGAAATCAGCTGTTTAGTACATATCATTGCATTTCTTATTATTACACAGATATAATAAATACGTTTATATTGTGTTATCGTACGAATCATATCGAACACTATGGAGATAAAATGATTAGGTAGGTTCCTAACATCGTGTTCTCCCGCTGTGAGTAATAACATCAACAAACCGCTCTGAAATGAAAAAACTGAATAGTAGGAGGAAGTGTCTATGGTCTGATTTATACTAGTTTTAACTAGGGAAAAGTAGAAATAATTACATATTATTAGGATAAGCGTAGGAATTGATTAATGTTTGGAACAGGGTAATCTAACATAGTTATTTGTTTCGGCAGTGCAAACTTTATCGCGTCCTTGACCTCCTTCAAACGGGGATCGTACGCGTATTTCGCAATGACATTACAATGATTGTCTTTTCCTTCCGCCGATTCCTCAAGTTTCTTCCAAAAACTGTTCTCGGAAACTCATTTCTCTCTTAGCCATACTCGTGGTTTATCTTGAATAATCACTGAGAAACTTTCCGCCCGAGAAAAATGGGAAAATACAAAAAATAAAATAAAAAATTACCAAAATCACACAAAGACTACAAGGCTATTAAAAATTAAATATAGTAAACAAATGAATGGCATGATACTCACAGCTATCACGGCTATTTTATTATTATTTTTAGATATGTGCGATATCGGAGTTATCTTAATTGATTTGATAGCCTGCTGGTCGTCTATCATATATTCGTTTAAAATACAAAATTAATTCTAAGCCTGAACTTTTACGTTTCAGTTAAACTAGTTTCAACTGTATCATTAAAACCTGCGGTTAATTCTAGTTTTAACTAGTCGAAACCCCGTCTGACGAAAGGGGTTTGTGGAAACTAGTTTTAATGGGTTTTATCGGGTTTTCACATAGGTGTATAATATATATTATGAAAAAATTGTTTTATTAGGTACGGAATTCTGATCACTGTGTATACCTACGCGTTTTCCACCAGATATAAAATAGGTACTAAAATATGATATAATATAGTACTACCGACCTTAAGAACGTTTACTATTTCCTGCAGTAGTTCATCGTGGTAAGGAAGTCTACGTCTATATATAGGCCGTTTTGTAAAGGTTTAAAACTTGTTTTTTTTTTTTTTTTCTAGTTATTTTAAACAAATCTAGCTATTGCGTATATTATTAGGTTAACGGAACCATGTATATTATACCACATTTTTAAATTAAAAAATGTTCGTCATTTATTTTTACATCAATCAAAAGTGTACTAAATTTATATTATACAGTATACATGTCAAAAGTGCACCAAATTATTGAATGTTATAAAATACTTTAAAATCTGCACAACTATACTTATTTTATAGTTCATTTTTATTTACTGAAATATCTGTTTCTAATTTTATACTAATTAGTTTATTCCTTCGAAATTATTTTTGAAGTCGTAAAACTCCATGAATTTTTTTGTAATTAAATTTTATTTACAATTAATTGTGATTAATAATAAGATTACATAAAAACAAAAAAAAAACTGCGATCTTGAAATTCGTATTTGGTATTTACTGAATACTCTCGCAATGAGTATATATATATATTATATAATATTAATATAGCTATTCAGAAATAAGTTTAGTATATGTATCACTCACTTATTTCTGCTGGAAAAAGACTGACTAACACAATACGTTTTCAAGTAATTATTTGAACTATAATATGAATTAATACCCGAACTTTGAGTTTACTACTCATATATATATATATATTTTTTTTTTTTAACTATAGCTACTTATATATATATAATATTACTATAATAATATCACAATATTCACATCGCGCTCAGGGTCATATAGACATGGAAGAGTAAAATAGGTTAATACCCTCCGTTTATATACCATTATAATCTCCTTTATAGAAAATTGTGTAAAAATAGGATACTTTAAATTTAGGAAAACATATTCATAGTATAATATAAAAACTAAAAATAATAAAATATTTAGTAAGTTGAATATTATTTGAAATTGAATACCAAAACATTATTAAATTATATAATATACTTAATATAATATATGATTCAATTTTCTGAAAAATAAATTCATGTTTGTACCAAATAGTTTCGATTACATCAAAATTTGACATCAGTTCTTCTTGCACTCAGCCACACCTCATGTTGTACTAAAGCAAACTTTTTACTCGCCTTATTATAATAATTATCATCAACAAAAATGCATTTTCAATCTAAATTACGGGTTTTTATTTTTATATTATTAAGCATTTTGCACTTATCGGTTATACACTTATCAGTCCATTCTCGATCTTAATTCGCCGTAAATACATTAATTTTCAAATTATTTGTATTTTTTGTTTTCTCAAAATTATAATATACTGAAATCAAAGGGTCACGTTTATATACATATATATATATATATATATAGTCTTTCTGGCACCCAATGGTCTAAGTATAATAGTGAATTCACCAGATACCGACAAACGTCGGATATTCTAAACGGTTTCCGCGACGGGTTAACTTCCTGCCGAGATCGAATAGCGAGTTTACGACCGCGCAAGTATATACCTACCTATATATATATACATCCGGAGGGGCCGGAGGCCATGCTATTTCCAAAATCAATGGCCAAACCACATAAAACCTAACCACTACATTCACTATATTACTCCTACATATTATTTTACATTAAAATGAGTGTGTTTTTGAAAATTTTCAAAAGATTTTCAATACATATACCGATTATTATCTAATATAAAATATTTTTAACTTTAAATCCATAAAATTTTCCAGACTTCTATTTTGAAAATATTCCTATAAATACCATAATATCGTACGTGTCACATATAATAATATTGTTGCAAATGACCTGCATTACCGGTCCTTTTATTAGACCGTATAAAATAATGGACCACCCCTGCAGTATACGAGCGCACAATAACAACGATGCAATGAAGTGGCGTACCCTGCAGGAGTTTTTTGGTGGGTGTCACTATGTTATAATATATATATATAAATGTATATAATACGATCAGTGGAAGCTGTAGGTGTCCCGTGTGTGTAACCGAAAAATAAAAATGACCTTTTGTAATAACTGCAGTGTACAGCAGTTGATCGTTTCCTATACGTGTCGCAACAAAAATCGTAAAACACGATGTTGTTTTCTCGCGAAAAAAATAAATAGACGGTACGTCATCATATTGTTCGCTAAAAAAATGGACAAACTTCATAAATAAAATTACAAATTTTTACTATTATAGAAAAAAATATTAACAGAAGTATATAATGTACCATACATTACATCTATTAGATACCTACAGGCTACAATTATTAACTAAATAATTAATATAATTAGGAAAAATGAATAATTATTTTATATTAAGCGATTCAATTATATATATATTATACATCATTCAATTATTTAAATTACCACGATAAAATTTTGTGTAAATATTATGCGTAGAAATGGCAATAAAATCGTTTAATTACATATATTTAACCCTTTATTTAACAATAAATTATATTCGGTATTTAAACATGGCAAAAATACATATTGTATAGTACTTACTATCTACTTACTGTAGATTTATAATTAAAATTTAGGTTTAATTCGATATATATATATGTGTGTGTGTGTGTGTGTGTGTGTATGTATGTCTATATAGATCTGGTTGCTATCGAAGAAAAAATGAATAAATATATTTATAAAAATGGATTGATTTATATTGAATTTGAAATTATTTCTTTCGATACAGACCGAAGTTTCGGTGTACCTATCAACATGAGTACTACTAGTTGCATTTTTATTCAAATTTATTATTGAATACAATTAATAGTTGACTAATTAATAGTATTGAATAGCGAATAGTTAATATGTCAATAGTGCTATAGCAAATATTTGGTGTAAATTTCAAGTTTCTCGCATTTTAATTTTCCAATTTATAATAATTTTCCGTATTTTTTTGGTAGTTATAAATATTATAAACAACTTACATATATAGTCAGTAATCACTAATTGTAACTAGTTTGTTCGTTATTTTCTAATTTATAAAAAATTTTCGTGTTGTTTCCCTTGTAAAAGTTAGTTTTTCGTTATGATTTTGAAAACTAAATAGAAAATGTAAATGTGACCAGTATACATACATACTATTAATTACCAATCAGAACAAATTTCCTATCAAATACATATCTATACTAGAAAACTCTTAGTTTACTTCTTCTACACAAAATAGTGTATACATAAAAAAATAATCACATCATCGTATAACCAATAAGTTCCTCGCTTCGTTTAGAATTCAAAAAATAAATAATACATAAATTATATAGTTCCTCACATTGCGTGATAATAATATTTATTCGGTAATTACATACAGGTATATAAATAATGATTAGATACTAATAATATTATTGATGTTTATCTGTACTGGAATAGCCTCCAATGAAGGTTGAACGACACATAATATATTATAATATAATTCAGGGTTGACGAATTTATGGAATTATTATATTATTGTTATTATTAGACAATATTAAAAAAAATAAAAATTATTATAGCTATTTGTAAAAAAATAACCTTAATAACCTTGAGCCGATGGATAAAGAATAGGTATAATTCACCGTTAATCATGCCAAAGTAAATCATTACTAGTGTTTAAAAAATTCATGAAAAATATAATTAAAATTAACAGGAATCGTTGAAATATTAAAAAAAAAATTTACATATATAAATACTATATAAATAAAAATGTATATGTATCACTGATTTTAGCATATTTCTCTCATTTAATAATTGTACATTATAACATTTATAATTTGTGTATTTATAATTTTATGTAATTTATTATTAAATAATACACATAAATCATAATACCATTTATAATATGATTTTTGATAGGTGACATTTTTCACTATATTGCAATATATTGCAATATTGCACACCTTTTTTAATATCGTTTTATTTTTTAGTTTCTTCTATACTCCGAAACACTTTATGCATTTTGGCACTGTGTTTACTCATTATGAATTTCATAAATTTCAACATTAAAAAAAAATATGTAATCATAACACAGTATCTATACATACTTAATTTATTGCATTTTTTTAAGATTAAAGAATAAAAATCACTTTAATGTGTGATAGTGATTGCACATTGAAAATTGATGAATTTTTCGCGTTTATCGAATAGACAGTGTAGCTAAATAAATAAAAAAAATTCACTATTTCACGATTTAGGGAAATATTTCACAGGACTGTGAAATAAATCAGACATCAAACACTATACCTAATCATTATTCATTGCCGTTGCACATAATACATTTACCTACATAATAGAAATCACAGTGTATATATTATTGATACAGATGAAATAGTAGCGTGAAAGTTGCTCCAAAGATATGAATTATTAAAAATTTACGTATACTGGTATACTCAAGTGTACTCATCAAATGCGCGATTATTTTTAATTATTGTATTATACACATGTACTGTATATAAAATTTTTAAGACATTTTAGGAAAAATAAAAATCCAACAATTTAGAAATTAAATAAATTTTAAAATTAATCTAAAAATAGCTCCGTACCTGTAATTATTATTGTGTGATTATGATATTTCTGTCTAACAGGCATATAAGGTAGACGAAAATTGTGGAACTTTGGAAAGTCGAATTTAAAACCTGAAAACAGATTTAAATTTGTTAACCTCTCTTCTAAGCTTTTCTTGAACATTAAATACTGAAATATGATCAATATTTTTGAAACACACTGTTTCAATACTATCGTATGTGATAAATAACTTAACCAAACATTTTTTTTTTTTTTTTTTATCATCTCGATCGTTTATTAGTAGACAAATAGACAAAATGTCCAAAGTCTCGCAGTTTCGTCTATCTTTTATGTATTGACTTTTACGTTATACGACGTCCTCTTAAGGCAACTCTCTGCGGGCTGATTTTAAGAGGTCTTGTATTGATAATTTCAAAATAATACAAAAATATAAGTGTGTGTGCATGTGTAAATGAATATTAGTGTGTGTAAACTCCGATACTAGCAATCGAATAATAACATTACCAGAAATGCGCATACCGAAAACGTTTTGGCGTTTAATGAATTTCATTACTTGATTCAAAAGTATAAATAATATGTTTGGTTCACAGTAGCAATTTATCTTAAAGTCTGATTTGGATTTGGAAAACAAATTTAAATTAGCATTCACAATTGAAATAACCTTTAATCGACATTTTTACTTTTAAAATTTTTATATCAAATATTTAGTCATTTTATATTTTATAAAAAAAAATTAAGGACTAAATAAATAAACATTAAAAAAGTAAAAAGTAAATTAAAAGTAGAGTAAATTGTTTACAAATTCTAACCAGTTTTCATAATATCATTATAGAACTATTCAATCACTTGCTACGAAAATCGGTCTTATTACTTATTCGTGTGTAAAAATCACACGCAGAGAGCCGCCTGAACTTAAATGATTAGAATTTTAGATTATTATTATCATTAATCATTATTTATACTTATCTTCGTGTAAATAACAATCAATATAATAATTCGCGTGTATCAAAAACGCACCGCAATGTTAAAATGTTTAAACAAAATTTCACCGTCTATAAAATATACGAGTATTACAAAATACATATTATACTCTATGAAAATTTCAAATCGATTTTGAAAAACCCTTGTTTTTCCACCATTTTTCCGTAATTTATTGTATATTGCGCATTAAGTAACTACCGGAAAAATCGTAAAATTATCTCTTTAAAATACCGACACTAGATAAAATCTGTATTAAATAAAGTGTAAATATAAAGAGATTGGATAAATTTTGGTGGTCTAACGGTTTATTCGCAGGAAAAGAATAGATTACATAAACATCGTTGTAAGACCTGTAAAATCTAAAATTGATTTAAAGTCGGTTGAAAAAATTGAAAATTCGTGATTAATATAATTTTATGGCTTAACGTAACACAATTATTATTCATTTTGAATAAATTAAATAATATAAAAACATATTATATTTTCTGAATGATGAAAAAGTTTTAAAGACTATACGGTGGGTACGATTTTTATCTATACAGGCAACTTTCTTTTCTGAAAAACATTAAATCAATACTTTTCGTAAATACAAATTGATTACCGAAAATTTCATACATAAACAATCCCACGTGACTAGTTTTGTTTGTCGTTACTTCATGATTTCAACTCGCTTCATGTTATACCTATTAAACATATATTATATATATATTATAATCAATGCTATTGCCTACATGATGCCTTCATGATAAGTACCTATATATATATATCTACAGAACCATAATAATGTATAAACCTACATTTTTATTTTTTGAAATAATTGGATACAAACGCTCGATATTTTGATGGTTTTTTTTTTCTTTTTTTATATAATATATTCATGGAAGTGTTTATTTTGAAATTTATTTTGTTTTACGTTTATATAACGGTTATTTAATATTTATTTTTTGTATACCTACTCCGCGCAAATTTTAACAATTAACGAATCGTTATATTGTTATTATTAATTCCGATCGAATAGGTACTTTTATTTTTATTGACCGTTATTATCGTTTAATTGACGATCTTTAAAATAAACGTCGAGAAAAATTGTTAATTTTTTACGATGACAAAACATTTTCTGCCGCAGTGAATAAAACGCTTACCTATTTATTACGGATGCATTTTTAAATGCGATATTGTGAAGTACATAATTATGTACTCGTACCTATAGTTTATAATAAAATTTAAAAAATATATATAACACGTTTTATGAATACTATATATTCTTGACGAAAAATAATCGGTTATACCAGGGTCGTTATATATAGAGGGTTGATTGGTCGAAATTCGTGTTTGGACGCGTCAAGTCCCCGGTTCGACTCCCAGGTAGCAAATAGGGTAGCCAACGAGATTTTTCTCGTTTGTGGCGTCTGATCTATAGTGTGATCTCTATAATTACCAAAACCCTATAATAATTTGGTAGCCAATATGCTTGTCGTAGCTATCAAGAAAACTATCTTCGACTTACCTAACGTGTGAAGGTGCAAACCTGAGCATGTTAGAGTTTGGAAAATAAGAGGATGTAAAACTGTCAATTATAAATAATCGGTTATATATTATACAATTTTTCGTTTCAGTGCACCTAAAACACATAATTTTCTCAAATATATAAATACGTATTGTACTAATTAAATATTTCTCACGCTGTACCCGGAAACGACGACAATAATAATATATGAGCTGCAGACTGCAGTCCTTTTTAGATCTAAAGATATAAAAAAGATAATTATTTATTTTTATAATAATAAAAAAAACCATGTACATACCTATAATTAATACCAAACATATAAAATAATGATAAATTATCGTTCTACAAAAAAATAAAAATGAAAATATTATAATAATTGTTTATTTATTTTTTATAAAAGTGATTGTTCGAAAGTATAATTAATGGAAATAACTAACCCATTACAGAACTGTAATAATAAACTGTCATTTATATACACACATATATATTTATTAAATTTTAATTAAAATTGCCTATATATAGAACCGCTTAAAGCTCAGGGCTCAGGCTCCTATACACGATTTTTCACGGGTAATATATAGGCGAATTATAAAAAAAATTTAATTTAATAATAATTATTGAAAAAAATTTTCTATTACTATAACATATCATAAAAGTATACTTTATTGGTGAGGTACTCCTGTATCAGTGCTATTTTTTTTCATTACATCATTCATCTAAATACTGGGCCACTCTAACTTAGATGACCATAATAATATGCATGTAGCACATATATTGGTTAATGGATAATTCACAAATTAGTGATATAAAAATGAATGTTATATCATACAATAAAACATTATTATGTGTTTAATCATTGTGTAAAAATGCTAACTATATTATAGATGTCAAGATTAAAATATTCATCACGAAACTCTTATGTACGTAAAATTATATATTGCATTTCACATTGTTTTCAATTATTATTCTGTCTGTTTAAATCGTATCGACATACGGCCAAACTAAAAAACACGAATACAAAAGAGCAATAATAAAATGAACGAATACACCTTTCCATAATGGTGCCTTAAATGCACCACGTCTCCTCTCTAATATCTCTTTTTGTGTTCCTTCCTATCTTACTATTTTCCATTTTTCTTTCCTCTCCACTTTTTGTGATCATAATATTAATTAATACATAGAATTCTTCGCAGCCCGAACACTGTAAATCACATTGTCCACTTTAGTTCTTTGGCCTTCTTTGTTTTGTATTTGACTTCCTTCTATTTTTATAACATATATTTAATATTTTATTCCGGATTTGAAGTGCATTTAAATCGTGTTGTCTGTATGAACGTCAATTTATATAAAAACAAAAATAATTATTAGTAAATCTTAAATAAAACTATAAATATTTAAAGATATTAAAATACATTTGTTCGGAGTATAAACTATATATATTTTTTTTTAAGTTTTACTTTTAAGAGAAAAAATAAGTCGAGTGTATTTGTACATCTATATTTTTAAAAATGTAGTCATAACAACAAGAATAATACATTGTACTATTGGCAGTTTGCTGTAGATTTTCGGTCATTTTATTAAATCGTTTCTGCACGCGTATTAATCGCATCATCTACCTATCTGTCAGAAGCTTTATGTACACGGTGTCTCATTCAAATAAAAACGTACGTTAATACCTATAAACATATACAGTTTAAGTCATTAAAATTCTTATTTTTGTTTTAATTTATTAGCATTATAGTTTTAAAAATATATATTATCAACGAGGGAAGCGTGTGGGAATATGGAAAAAGTCAACGATAAAAGGTCAAGGGATAGTAGGTCCCCCCCCTATTTCAATCTCTAAATATTTACCTAATTTAAATTATCCATTATTTATTGTGGCGCTGTATATCTATATATTAATACTGACATAGATCCATATTTTTGTGCGTAATATACCTACTATAATATAAGTATTTAAATAAGTCGTATAAATCGTACAAAAGTGAATTCGTCTGAAGAGTAGGTGCTAAAATTATCTCGAAAGTATTAATAAAAAAAAAAAAAATAAAAAAAATGAAATATAAAATTTTGAAAATTCTGAACGTATTTTTGAAAAGTCGACTCTTTGTCATATAAACAACAATAATAATAATAATAATAATAATAATAAAATATTGTGTGCACTGCGTACATATATTATGTTTTTCCGTCGATTTTCTATCGTTTCATTAAACCGTTTCTGTTTATGATAAAATCAATCGCATTTAACTACACGTGAAATAGGAAAAAAAAATACACACTTCCGGAAACTTTATATGGGTATGCGTAGGTATAATATTATAGGATATGATATTATATTAACAATACTACAGTATTATCATATTCAAATATAAACATATATTTTATGTGTTATGGTGGTTTTCGATTGATTTCATAAAAAATAATATAATAAAAACGAAGTCGTAAAAAGTGTTTATTTTTTAATTCGATTCCCATAAAATTATTCACCGGAACAATATACTTATTTAGCGGTTAAAAACATACGTTTTCGTATATTTTTAACGTGTATTTCGGTTAGATGGTTTGATGGGACTGTTTAATATAATATATACGTGTATAGTACTATAACATATTATGTTTGTCAGTAAGTCAACAAGCATTAACATATAGTATAATGCGTATGGTAAATTATTATTATTATTATTGTCGTTAATATTTTTTTATTATTTATTTCATTTTATTTTATTTTATCGCCAATAACTTAACGGTCGGTATATATATATATGGCCTGGATCCGATTCGGGATTCCTCCTCCGTTTCCGTCTCACGGATAACGGGTATGCAAGTGTATTGCCATAAAAAAATTTTGATTTATTCAAAAAATTTCCGTCGAATTTCCCATTTGTCCGGCTCACGGTCGCGTTCGTCATGATCGTCGTCGGTCGCGGCGTGCACGTCTTTTCACGTGGTATGCATGCACGCGTTTCGCGTGGGTTTTTTTTTTACGGTGCAGGAAGTCTTCTGAACGGCGAGCGCGGGATGACGGCAAGATAATGGACGCGACAGTCGTTAACCCGACGTCGGTCCGAGCGCAACAACAACGTGGACAAAAAACACCGTACGCAGTCAGTATAGTGATATGTTCCTCTCCGTCGGCATTATTGTAATATATTTATCACATTTTTCCGATCAATACGAATATTTTTCGTAATTTTTATCGGTTTTTTTTTTTTGTTTTTAAATATTTTCCATACGAATACGATACGGTCGGTTGGTCTTGGACTCGGCCAATAATAATATCGCGTTGCGGAAAACATGCCCGGGTCGTTGCCTCGATTTTTGGTAAACACCTAATCCCGTGTATTAGCGAAAATCTCGATAATATATACTCGAAGACTAATCACTGTCGTTATCGGTCCGATAAGAGGTTTTTTTTTTTTTTTTTTTGTAACGCAGTTATATTTTTGCCCGCAGGAGGTGCCGGCCGGCCAGACGCCGAAAAGACCGCAGAATCAACCGGCCGCGGGCGTGCTGCTCTACTCGTCGTCGGGAAGCGACAACAGTCTTGGGAGAGACCGGTCGCCGACCATCAGCAGTTATCCGAAAGGATCTCCTACACTATGGACCGGTAAACTATGTGGGGTGTTTTTTTCTTTTTTTTTTTTACGTCCCGTGTAAATGCACACACGACACGGCGGACACAATATTATAATATATTATTCAACCGTATTATCGAATTTAACGGAGAAGAATATTTTCGAGTGAACCCCATGGGCTTTTTGTAAAATATTGTCAGAAAAAAAAGTTACGGCATTTTTAGTTTTCGATATTTTTAAATAGCTTTAACTTTTTCGTCAGACGATATTTTACAAAATGCCCATGAGGTTCACTCGAAAATATTCCTCGCTTTAAATTTTGTAATAGGTGTTTATACTCTAAATTTAACCTAAACGGCCAAAATTTCAATTCTGTGTAGTGTGATTTTGCTATATTATCTGTTAGATAGACAGAGACAACAAATGCGGGTGTAACATCCTCTTAATAGGTTTAGTATTCAGGCGACTTAATTTAATATATTATCTAGTACAGCGATTCCCAAACTTTTTTGGTTCACGCCTCCCTAAAAAAAACAAATTTTCCCATGCCTTTCATTGTTTAAAGTTATAAAAAAGTTGCCCAAATACATTTGGTGAAAATTATTCCGGAAACAGGAGAGTTTATTATTATGATTTTAGACTTGAAAGAGAAAATAGACCATTGCATTGGAAAAACGATTTTGAGCGAATTTGGCGTAATATTATTTTCCACAGGTTTATAAACATTTTTGGTCAATTTCGGTAGTTTTCCTTTACGTTTTCAAAAAATTACGTCATTTACTTATTAAAGTAACAATTAGATTATATTTTCTAACAAAAATCAATTTATCCGAAAATTTTTACTCAACTTCTTCTATCCTAAAAAAATTAATACATACCTATATAAAAACAATACATACATACCAACAACAACAATAATAATACATACCTATATAAAAAATATCAAATTTACTTTATAAAGTTTAAATTTAATTTTTATATTATTTTTATTCGAGAAAAATTTATTTTAATGTACCTATACTTATGTTCTATAGTCTATACCCTATACCTATTATACATAATATAATATCAATCTGCAGTTGCATATTAATAAATTTACATCCAACGATCAGGGCCGTCCCGAAGAAAGATTTTTTTCGGAGGGGGGGGTTAAGTTAGAGAAAAAAATAATATAATACTTCTCTTCAAAACTTAAAAAAAGCTAATCAACCTATTTCCAATTTTGCTGACTAAAATCCTAATAATTTATAGTTTGCCGACTTAAAATTGCGAAAAATACTTCATTGTTGCATAATTTCCTGACAAATTCCAAAATACTTCCATTCAAAACGTGAATAATCAAAAAAAATACCGTCAACTGTTTTTACTATTAGCCTACTGAACTTCATTTTTCCTACTTGTTTCTGAAGTTGGGGGAGGGTGTCTCATCCCTCTTCGGGACGGCCCTGCCAACAATTCATAATTGTTTTTAAAAGTTAAACTACAACATTATTTTTATTGAAATAAATATTTAAAAAAAAAATCTTTAAGTTTCGTATGCAGATATTAGAATAGTGAATAATATTTTATCTTGACAAAAAAGCTATCGATTGAAGGAAGGGTTGAGATGAGAACGAAAGTAAAGCAACGACGGTTTTATAATGTATTATAGAACTTTTATAATTACAGCCCGTAAGATAATTAATTGTTTTTTGCTTTGAAATAAGAAAAAAATGTTAGTACATGATAAATGTATAGGTAATCAAATTGTATAAGTAAAAATTGTATCATGGTAGTGAAGAATCTAGGACAAAATCCCCCCAGAGATAAATAAAATAAAAATTAATGAAAACAGTGGTGAAGCATGAATATTAAATAAGAGTAGATAATTATATTTTTAAATACCACTCCTACACTCTTAACTGAGTTAATACAAAATCACAAAATTATTAACTTCCCCAGCATTGGTAATCATAAATATATTTTTTTAAATATAGATATATACAGGTATATATAGCATATAGGTACCTAGTTAAATACAATTTTAACTAAATACTTAATATTTTTGTATTTTACAAAAACATTTTCATATAAAATCTATATTATAAAATTTGCGGACCCTAATAAAATGTAATATCTTGAGGCCAGGCCTTTTAAACACATCATTTAAAATATTTTTTTAGGAAGAATTAAATCTGTTCAAGGGGGCTAAATTCCCATTAACCCTCTAGTTACACCGGTGTTATGCTTCTTAATCCAGGCCTGCTCCCTGTAAAACCTTCACTATTTAGTATTTATTATGTATTAATTAGTAATTATTAAAATAGGTATTATTAAATATTAATAATTACTTATGTCTTATTTATTTTATGGCTATTATAACTTAAAAGGCATAATCAATATAATACGTAGGTATTTAGTATTAAATATTAATATAATATAGCAGAATCTCTAAATCTAGAAAATTCTAGCTTCAAGCCTGAAGCCTTTGGAAAAGTGTGAAGTACAATATTATTAACACAATTATAATTAATTTTTGTAAGTTTAGATTTATATAATACACAAAAATATGTGGTGATCGTAAATGGCACCAATATGATATGACTATATTTTATTATCCTCGTGTTTTTAAATTAATTAAGTAAACATTGATTAGCCAAAAGATGTTTTTTTTTTTAATAATCAGTCACCAGTCATCACATACTATTCAATATTCCTCAAAAGAAAACTTGATATTATGTTTTCTTAAATACGTCCACCAAAAAATCACCTTTTTGATATAGTTTTGTATTCGATACGTTCGTTGGTTTTCTTATCATAGTTGTTTGAAATTTGAATAATAAATAATAATAATGAACTTATTTAACCATGACTAAAGTTTAAATACACGATTATATTACCCATCAAATAAAATCCCGATTTTTTCAATTAAAAACACGAAGTAGGTTAAAGGTTTAGAGGAAATTCGATAGCGACAAACGTTGACGTTTAGCTGTGGTTTAGTAAACATTACGAACAGCCAGAATTATTTGGTTCAACCAATTCAACATTAAGTGGCGTAAGAACTATTTTTCATTTGTGGGGGGGGGTTTATATATTTATATATTTTTAGTAGTAATACATAGAAATTCTCACTAATATATTTAAATATATAAGTATAATAAGTATCTAAAATGTCTAAAAAAGTGTGAAACCAGTTAAACATGAAAATATACGTTAAAAGTATAATACTTCAGTTTTTTTCCTTATAAGCTTATATAGGACATATATATATATGTGTGTGTGTGTGTATATATATTATAATTGTAGTATGTATATAATTTACTTAAAGTGTGTGTATATATATATATATATATATATATATATGTTGTGGTAACATATTTACAAAGTTAATAATTTATAAAAAGGAATAACTACAAACAAAAATCTATGTAGGTATAGGTACCTACTTGATGACTGACACCTGTACAATTAATAACTAATCTTGATGGTGATCAATCATAATGGTGGAACATCATAATATCATAAATTATTTAATAAAATTGATAAAAAATAATGACTTTTTCATATTTTGGCAGGAAGTAAACAATGTCCATGACTGACTGGGCAATTAAAAACTCATATCGGTATATTGATTTTTAGATGTTGATAAAATGCACGATAATTTTTCTATCCTATTATATGAGGATACCTAATTAAGGTTATATTATAGTATACCTAATTATTAGGTATTATTTTATTATCCTACAAGATTGAATGATTTATAGAATTATTTTAAGATGTACTTTTTGGTTTTTACTAATATTATTCTATTATTATATAGAACGCTATAAGGAAGTGGAAAATATGAATACAGCATGATATAAAAAAATTATAATTCAAATATATAGGTATGTAGGTACTCTTATTTATAGGAGAATGATAATAATTGATAAATTACAAAAATGTAACCTTTGAGTATTATTTATTATTATATGTTACAAATTAATTATGTATGTTTACATTAATGAGGATTGTTTATTTTATCCGAGAGGGCAAAAGTATAACTTTTTTATACCTGCGGGGGGGAAATGCTCCCCCTACACCTACGCCACTGTCAACCATAGAATAAGTGAAAAATATTCTGGAATTCAAAAATAGATAGGTAAGAATATTCGGAAGTGTTTGTTAATGTGCCAACAACCAATAGCATTTGGGTACTTACTCACATATTCATAAATATATATTAGGTAGCTATACATATATATCTGTAAAAATCAATACATTAGTACCTACCTATTTAATTCAATATCGATATGGAATTTATTAATAAATTGACAATATTTATATGTATTCTATGACCATGTATATATAATATATATATGAAAATATACTTTAAAATAATTTGAAATTCACCCTCTTTCTCAGGAATTGTATAAAACTGTCATTATTAAATTATCAAACAGCAAGCGATCTAAAAAAAAAACACAAATTGTTCTTCGTTCCCATGCCAATGTAGGTATTTTATGTTATATTAGATCAATATAATTCAAACATCATTCAAGGTTAACTAGATTTGAAACACGAATCTGTATTGGGTTTACATTTTAAAATGCGTACGCAGAGGGGTGTTAAGGGGCTGTAGCCCTCCCATTGCCAAGATAATTCTATTTTTTTTTTTATGTTTCATATTATCAATGTTAAATATTATATATACGGTGGCGTATTTACAACTTTTTTCTGTGAGGAGGGGGGCCTAAATATATTGAAAACCAATCATTAATATAATGATATTTACATGAATAATTTATATATTTTACTATCTTCAGGGAAAAAATCACTTTTAATTTTTAAATTCTTTTTTTTATATTCATACATTTTTCCTAATTTTGTAATCGTAATATAAAAAAAAACTGTACAGTAAACGGTAGTTTTATTTTTGGATTATTTTAAGATATTTATTTGAAAATTAAAAATATTTTAAATTTTATATTTAGGCATAAGTACCTGTACCTGACAAAATGGTTAACACTCTTTGACAGAAATACTACATAAAAACAAACTACAGGATAGGTCATGAGGTTATAAAATATAATATTAATATATTGATTTGGTATACTTTTCAGTTTTAATTGATACATTTTCTTTAAATTTTAAAACTGATTATCAGGGACGTAGTCAGGGGGGGTCCATGGGGTCCGGGGGGGGGGGGGGG
>JAIPRL010001062.1:80557-99207 GCA_025469235.1 Pemphigus obesinymphae
TTTGTAATAGGTGTTTATACTCTAAATTTAACCTAAACGCCAAAATTTCAATTCTGCGTAGTGTGATTTTTCTATATTATCTGTTAGATAGACAGAGACAACAAATGCGAGTGTAACATCCTCTTAACACTACTTGCAATAGTCGCGTCAAATCTTTTACAAACACGGATTATTGTCTCGTCATAATGACATTAAAAATTCTATTATAAATCTAATTAAAAAGGAAGTTATTAGCTAACAAAAATGTTATGTTTTTTTTTTTTTTAATCATTTTTGTTATAATTTGTGTTATAATAAAAAAACAGATTGTAAAAAACTATATCGTAATAACTATAATATAATTTGATTATATACCTACCCGAATTTATCAAAAAAAAAATATGTTCAATGGCTAATGGTACACAATCCATATATGTGCTGTTTTGAGTTTTCAGTACTTATCCAATCAAATACATCAAGTTAATAACAGATAATTATAAAAAGTTAATCGTGTATCCCATAGATATTGCGCGACAATCGATGTTGCACCAGATGACGCGACTAATGCAGTGTTAAAACACGAAATCTTAAAAAGGACATCGAATATGTACGAACCCGTTTCTCGGGACGAATTTTCGCAGACGACAATGTTATATTGGCATAATATCAATTATATATACAATATATTATATATATATTAATCATATATTAACAATAATTTGTGCGTTCGGACAAAACATAACGGTAGATCATACTACACGGACAATAAATAATTGTTTATTATATTGTGAAAAAATTTCGTTTCTTAAATTGCGACTACAGCCCGAGAAAACGCATTCTTGTGAAATAGTTTTGTTAACAAATATCGTGATTACACAACAATAAAAAAAAAAAAAAAATGGTACCTACCGACGAGGAGAAACCTAGGTATCTACTTTTAAAATGTACTTGAATATTTTTAGATATCCTAAAAATTGCCTTTACACAACTCCTTAAAAATGGCATGTGTATGGCTTCCTCTTGAGATAATTTTTTTTTTTTAAATAAATTTCGTTGCGATTAAATAATGTAAAACATAATTTATATATATATCAGATAAATTTGCTAATATTTCAAATAATAATAGTATCTATAATTATGTAAAAGTTGCATTTAAAACTAATAATAATTTAACTTGATCCATAAATAATAAATCCAAAAAATGTTGAAATAAATTTTCAAACAGTAAAAATATTTTAGTTTTTTTTTATCGGTTTCAAATATACAAACAGATTTTAAAGATGATGATATTAACCGATACAAATTAGACAACGATATATAATTTTCTAATAGCTATATGTTACTATTCATCGTTTAACAATTTGTTTCTTATTATTAGTATATTCTATATGTTTATATTATTTCTATATTGTTTTTTTATTTATTTTCATATACTCGTATTTCTTGTATTCCTGTTTTGTTTTTATTATTTATTTGTAACCTGATAATGACTTACGGTCGAAACTTATAATCATTTTTTTAATATTCTCGGCACATATAGGTATTCTTTTTTCTAATATATATTAATTTTACTTATATATGTATTGCTATATATTATAATATATATATATATTTATTTTGATTATTTATACCTTTTGTGGGTTATTTATTTTTTTAGAAGACGTCTCACACTCGATTTTTAAGGCGTTCTATATAGGCAATTTTAAATACATTGAAAAAAAAAATGAAAATCTAATAATTGAAAAATATTTAAATACATTTAAAAATTAAATTATAAATGGTCCTCCATATCCATATTATTTTAATTCTTGTCGTTTTTTATGCATTTATAATATTTTATTGAAAATATATAATATATATTTAAATATTATATTGTATACAAAGTAATATATTTATTAGGTATTTACTTTCATATTTCACAGTATAAATAAAATATTAACTTGAAAATATGTTTGAAGATAAATTAAATTAAAAATTAATTCTATAGAGCAATACTTGTTGAAAAATAAATTGATTTTTTTAAATAACTATAAATCTTTACAAAATAAGTATATAGATGAGGTACTTATATCAAAAAACGCCTACGTTTAATTTCACGTTATCATTATTATTATTATTTATATTTTTAATATGTTTAAGTTGTAAAAATGAGAAATGATAATGCGAGTTTTTCATTGAAAATGTGTAGCTATTTTTTTATTTAATTCTTAACTTTAAATTATTTTTCCTTTTAATAAATAATCAGTTATACCTAAAATATTTTATTATTATTATTTTTTAATTTAATGGGCAAATTTATTTTCTGATTTTGAAAATTGTAAAAAAGAATTACATATAATTGAATTGGAATTTTATTTTTCCCTTTGTTTGTAAATATACTAATATTATAGCATAAAATTAACGTATTAGTTGAAAATATATATTATTTAAATTAAAAATAATTATATCTAAAACCGAATTCAAAACATTATATTTCAATCGTGAATCTATCATTCATATTGCTTTTCGACAGTCAATCCCAATATTTGTTTACCGTAAAATAATCAAATTAATTACATCCGTTATAGGTATACTATATGATAGTACGAGTATACCTAATTATTAAACGTAAATGCGTGCATACCCAATAAATTTAAATATTTATTATAACACGATAACGTATAGTTTTTGATTGACTAAAAAACCTACTAACTCTACTAAACCATAAACTATAAAAATGATATAAAATTTAATTACTATATTATATATTCTGCAATAAAAACATATCGCATACCAAACAGGTAGTTATATAAATGTCTGCAGCTATCTAATATTTACAAACAAAACCCGATCGTTTTTGTTTATATTGTTAATATTATATTTTATATATTATACATAAGTTTGAGTTATGTCTACATATTGGGAACAATCGATTGATAGATTTTTTTTTTTTTTTTTATCTGACAGGCACTTGTAGCCCATTAGGAGGTTCGCAATTTTCTTTGGCGACCCCGAGCACGTGTTGTTGTCATCATACATTCAACAATTGCAACAACAGAATGATGATGGATAATAATAACATGTGCGGCAATAATATGTGCAGACAACAAAATTCCTTCAAACACAATATGGTAAAATTTATGGATTTATCATGTATATAATAAATAATAATAATATTGTAGTATAGTTTTTTACAGTCATACAATATTAGCACTTTTCGATTTATAACATTTTGTTTAGAACACGTCCCTTTTCCCGAAAATACTATCTAGGACCTTTGCGACGGGGCAGTCGATGGGGTAGGAATTATTTTATATTCATCCCGTTCTAACTGATATTATACCTATTTAGATACGGACCTAACAGATTTTCAAGATTATTTCCTCTAAGCCCTGGGCTTTGTGGCTAGATTATAGAGGCCAGCCGGTTATTAGACCTTTTGGAAATAACCAAAAAAAAAATCATTATAATATAAAGTATTATTAACTAATATATAACTGATACTTATTGTTTTTTTAAATAAAATACACAAGTATATTTAAACTTTGGTAAAAAAAATAAAACTTGTTAATTTTAAAGTTATTAATGATAACAAAACAAAACAAATAAAGTTATGGCAGTAATTTAATGCCAACCGGAATTGAAGCAAACCCAGGGGAAGGTAGAAATACGTGAATGACTATTAGATAGAATGAGTACGGCAAGGTTTATAGAGACTGAAAGTAATATGCATATGGAAGAAAAGATCCAGGACATATTAATTGGAAGACAGTGATGATGGCGGTCAAAATTCTTACAAAGTTATAGAATTTTGAGGCCCATATGATGATGATAACGATTTGAGATAACAAACATATATATATAGTTAATCTTACTAAAAGTTTCAATGCGTTTTTATAAGTATCGAATATGGGTATATATTAATTGACAGTAGTGGAATCTAAGAGTTTAAATGTTGGTTGAAAAATTCAGAAGGGAGCCCCCACCCACAGGTATAATTTGGTTTTATATGCTACAAAATCTGGTTAAATTTATAGTTTTGGGGCCCTGCGGATAAAGTTCGGTGGGGGCCTTCAAATAATAAAAAAATCGTTTCCAAAATAAGAAAATAAGCGAAAAAAAAGCATTTTGAAATGGTGAAAATGGCCCCAGGTTAAAAAGAAAATGAAAAAAATTGGTATTGGACGTTTTCTCGCCACTGCACTGCAAATTGCAATATAATTTAATGTATTATTGTACATATATAATTTTAATACATTTTCAATATTTTTAAGGAAAATATTTAATTAAATTAATATATATATAAGTACTGGTTTAGAGGGGCTTCGAACAAAAACTAGCTAGGGGCCGCCCCGTCATCATTTGCCAACTAAACGACCGTATTAGGTCCGCCATTAGGTATTCATAGATGAACTAATATTTTATTATTTATATAATACATGCATGAGTAGGGTAACTTAGCACAGAGTATTCCCACACCTTTTATCAAAACTCATATAGACGAGGCATATGTTAAAGGGACGTTACACACACGTTTACTGTCTCTGTCTTACATACGCATAACATAGCAAATCTACGTACCGCATTTTTACTACAGTTTATTTATAATTAATATAAGTGTAAATTTACCTATCATAAAAGTTTTAGGCGAGAACATAACCTGTGCTCTAGCTTGGAGATTTTTTTTTATATTTTTATTTTTAAACAAGATATAAGTAGTCAAAAAACTCATTTTTTTGAATGCATTTCACTAGTTTTAAAAATAAAATTTAAAAAAATAAAACTATACGCTAGAGCACAGTTTATATTCTGCTCTAAAAATTTGATAATAGGTAAATTTACTCTAATATTAATTATAAATAAACTGTAATAAGAATACGGTACGTAGACTTGCTATGTTACATATGTCATAGATTAAATATACATGTATATTTAATCTATGCATATGTAGACAGGGACAACAAACGTGTGGATAGGACGCCGCACCATCTATTTTTAAGGTGTTTAGTATAGGCAATTTTTAAAAAACATTTTGAAAAATTTTAATTAAATAACTAAAATACATTTTATATGTAATCTAAAACTACTTCCATACTCGCATCACTTCTTATCGTTATATTATCAAGACATAAAAAAAGGCATTTTAAAATGATTTTAGAGGTGATGATGATACACCTATTATAAAATTAATAAAGGATAATATTTTAGAGACAATCTCATATCAGGTTTTCGCGGTATTTTACATTATATTGTTCAATATTGTATGTACAAAAAATCTTATTTTTTACTTTTTTAGATGATATTAACTTTTTTAGTAATTAATAATTTTAAAAACGCCGATGAGATCGTCTCCAAAATATAGTAATTTATATATTTGATAATAGATGTTTTAATTCTAAAATCATTTTAAGAGATAATTTCGTTGTTTTTCGTGAACATGTTATACTACTAAAAATCATTGGTTTTCCGCCCTCTTAAAACTACTATTCTTTTTTTCTTCTCCCCCTCCCAATTATTCGGGGTCAGCCATCCTAGTTCTCAACTTTCACACAACTCGTATCCTCCTCATTAACACCCGAACACCACCTATCACTCTCTATTCCTTCCCTCCTTACATACCCTTGCCATTTCAATCCCCTTTAAGCATGTTAAAACTACAAATAATAAAATACAAGTTCAATATTTTATAATTATGTACACAAATATTTTTAGAGACATCAAATCTTTAAATTGGTTATTATAAAAACAAATTTAAACATTATTAAAAAAATGCATTTACTAAAACTTTTACATTGGTTATTTAAAATATATTATTAGGATTTATAATTTTGTACTATAATTAACTTTAATAGTTTAAATATAATGAGTTATAGTAATTAGCATCTGTTTACATAGGAATCTGACTTTCGATCATTATCAGAAGAATATTATATTAGGTACTATTTTATATTATATACTACTTTTTTTTTAAATTACCAAGTCTAAAATTTAACGATATATTTATATTAAAAATTTAGTTGAATTATATATTGTACATTTTAAAATCCATTAATAATTATTAATAAGTGAAAACTATAAATTTATTATAATACTTAAAATACTATACCATGGTTAAAAGGTTGTGACAGTTTTTCAGTCGATTCCTGTTTGAAATTTCTAAAAAAATTGATTCTAAAGTTGATTTGATTTTATAGTGAATTATTAATGTTCAAATAAAAGTTAGTAAACGTTTTTGTTTAGCAGAAAAGAAAAAAAAAATAAGGTTGTTAATACAAAATTAGTATGTTGTTGATAAAATTATGTGTGCAATATAGAACTTAATTCTAAACCTGAAAAGTACAAGGATCTAAGTCTTATTTTTACAAAAATCAGGTTTTTATATCATCTTATGTAGAAAAATGTCCTCTTTATTTTTTTGTGACGATTAAGTCCTACGATCATTTTTTCATAATAATCCATGTCCATGTAGATGAGAAATATGATCTAAGTCCAATAACTGGACTTGGATTTTGATCTTAAATCTCAAATATCCGCTAATTGAACTTGAATCATTTTGTAATTAAACAATTAACAATTTTCGTTTTTAGTCTCTTCTAAAAAGTTACAGATATAGACTTATATCCTTCTGCTTTTTAGATACAGAATTAATTTGCTGTATCCGCCACACAAAATGAAAATTATGTATATGTTAGTGTCGTTGTTTAAATCATGATTGTTCACATTCATGTCGTGTTTGTCGCATACATCTTACCTATATTGACGAAATAAACGAATTAAAAGTAAGCAATACTGCATATCATATATGCAGTATGTTATAATAACAATAATAATAATGATAATAATAATATATATGTATAACGTTATAACTTGTAATATATTAATATATATATATGTAATATTATTATTGTTATCACTTATAATTAGGAAACGGATTTTTATGTACAAAAAAAACCTCAAAATATGCATTTAAAAATACTATAATATGCTACAAAATATACACTAAAAAAATACAAATATGCATTAAACATGCAAAACAAGTTTAAAAATTGAAAATATGTAAAATATGCAAAATAAAATTGGTGTTAAGAATGAAATAAATCGTGCACATTTCTTATCAAATTTCAAATAACTTATTCTAATAAATATATGCATTTACATATAAATTCGTTCCCTATAGTTATAATTATTAATTGGTCATACAATTATGGGGTCAAGTTTTCATATAAAAGGAAGTTCCGACTATGATACTATTGTGATTCATGAGTCGTTTACAAAATTTTTATTTACAATTATGTGAACGTCAATCATAAAGGTAAGTCAAAATATACGTAGTAATAATTCGAAAATAATTGAAAAAAATTTTACCCCTAAATAATACATTATTGAATTATTATTTTTCCTAAATATTAATAACATATGTCACTAATCTAGGTATATAAAAATAAATGAAAGTTTATCCTTGTAGTACAATAAACGTAGTTTAAAAAAGTCAAAAATCGCTATTGGATTCTCCTGAAAAGTAATAAACTTGTCGCAACTAGCCTTATAATCTTCGCGTGGATTTGTATAATAATATATAATATTTCACTTATAAGTTATAAGTACTCTGCTGTACAATAATTATAAGTACCTACACAGATAAACAGTGCTTAATTATTTTTCACTTAATTTAATACTAATAGGAAAATGTATTTTAATCTCATTGTTTTTCCAAATAGTCAAATAGTCACAATGGCTGTGGACCAAAAAATGCCAACGGTGAGCCGTACGAAGACGAAGACGGTCTAACGTGGAGAAGATTGCACATGAGCAGAGCAAAACTCAAAGCCACTGCTACCACGTCCGAACTGTTATCTGGATTTGCAATGGTAATAACTATAAAAAAAAAAATTTTAAATTGTGATGGATAATTTATTTATCTCTTTGGTATTTTTTAAATTACTACTAAAATTGGAAAAATAATTCAATTTTAAGTTTTAACCTAACATATGAAATATCACACAAGATTACGAGAGTACGAGTATACGGTATTACCTAATACCTATATTGTCACTTTTAACATATTGAGAGCTCCTGATGTGTATTATCAATAATCATATTTTACAAGTTTTACGATAATAATCTAATAATTGATATTTCCTACAAAGGCAAAATCATACATTTTTAAAAAATGTATTAAATCGAAAAATAAGTAGATATTTCAAATGAGAAAAATATTTGGTTTAATGAATATCTACATCGTTTAATTCTTTTACTAGGTACAATTATATATTTAAACTTTAAGCCCTCAGTCCTCAAATATAAGTATAGTACCTATATATAAGCACCAATATATTATGTCTATTTTATAATACCTAATAAACCCGATTCGAATAAAAAATAATAATATTTTATACTATATTATTATTATTATTATTATCGTTTATCTTCGTAAAACAAAACGAAAAAAAATACCTAAATAAAGTTACTGTAGTTACACATGTGAAATATATGTAAAATATTACAAAAATATTCGATATTATATTAATATATTTTAATATGGCAAATTAATTATTTTTCCATAACTTTATATTAAAAAAATATATATTAAATAATATAAATTAAAATTATGTATTTAGACCCTGTATCAGTGGACAAAGATCATGAGTTTATATGTTGCAGTGAAATTATATTTTATAAATATTTTTCCTTCGAGTCTCTGTAGATACCTACTTTTAGAATAGGCACTTAAACTCTTATCTTATAATTATAATCAGTAATTTAATTGGGGAAATACATAAGGACGACCTCTGAGCTTGATTAAAAATTAAACGTATCCGGGACATACGAAATAGGAAGAGTGACCGGGAAAAGTCCTCCGCATCACGTAATCTTACAATAAATACAATATAAATCAAGAATGTATCGAATTTTATAACATAAACCTTATATACTAAAACAGATATTATAAATTTAATAAAAAAATATTATTAAAACATAAATCTGAACAATTAAAATAACAATGTCTAAAAATATTTGTCACGGGACAAAACAAAATATTTATTAACTATAAAATACATCTTGAAAACCAATGAAGAATCGTAAGATAAAAAAATATAAATTAATCAACTTCCAAATTCTCTAACTTTAAAAACCTGAAAATGAAAAAAAGAACATAGCATTTTAATCTATATATGTTTATATAAAATGTTTTAATAAATACAATAACGAAAACCAATATATTTCTGACTTCGCTTAGAACCTAAAAAAATGTGAATGAATATTAAATAAGTAACTAAATAGGTACTAATAATTGTAAAAATACAAATGTTATTTTAATCAATACATTTAGTAAATATAATAACAAAAACGGTGTCCAGATCTCGGTTTTAAATCGTCGTGACGAAATTTTGTGTCCTACAAATCTTATAAAAAATATTAAAAACCTAATGTACACTTAACTCTTTTACGGCAAAAACTAAAATCTACTACTGTCCTGATATATACTATGTCAATTTCAAATATTAATCACTATTCACTAGAGCGCCAGAATCAATTATGTCTTGATCACGATTTAAGATAATAATATTATCTTAAATCGTGGTTTTGACTCTGTTTTTGCCTGATCTGATAAGAACACTCCTAGCCGCATTTTACTACAACCCATCATAGGCCGCAACCATTCCATCTACAATCGTGATCCAGATACAGGTGATTTACTGCAGTGTCATCAAATTAGTTTTAAAATACTCGCACAAGCTAAGTGATAAAGAACCAATTACCATGTACCCCTCCTCCCAAAAATTCTAACAAAACCGTCTACATCTTTCTGGTCAACAACAAAAACCAAAAACGTGGTGGTTATACAGTGGGCTTATCGTCCAGACAGGATATATAGTGTATAATTATTATTACTATTTTGAAAGTAAAGATAAATCATTGCATTCGAAAAACGATTCTGAGCGAAGTTCGGTGTTCACCTAATATTATTTGCTGATTTGTAAAAGTTTTTGGGAAAATCTGAAATTCACCTTTTTAATGTACTAACTAGAATGCATTGTCTATCGGATAGCTCTGTATCCGACAATGCCCAATTGACTATTCCCACTCGAAAAAGTGTTTAATAAAAATATAAAAATAACACAATTTCAAAATATTTAGGTATTAATTAACAAAAATTGGTTAAAAGTTTTTAAAATTGTATTATATTAATACAATGCTATAATAAATATTTGGTAAAAATTTTAAGTCTCTGACACTTATTTTCTAATTTATAACAATTTTCAGTCATTTTCTGTAGTTAGGAAGTTTAAAATAACTACTGGAAAAGTAAACCTAAAAGTACAAACTATTATAATACATTTTCTATCAGAAAGCACTTTACACGAATACTCTTCCCCACATCTACCTAAACTAAAATATAAAAAAAACACGAGTGCCTAGTGCCTTCTACCAACATGGCAACTCAAAATCCAAAATGGTCAATGTCCATAACATACTATTATACTGTTATCGCTGTTATCGGTGTTGCATTGAATTCGCCATATAATTTCAGTCAGCCATTTGTGGATATAATGAAGATAATTTACTTACCATAATAATTTAATCAACCATTCAAAATGTTGCCTCAGTGCTCCCCCCCCCCCCACAATAAACTACTGATTATAATCTCGAGTAACCGTTTAAAGTCAAAAATTATTAATTATTCCCAGTAAATTATTTTTATTTTCAATTTTTCTATATTGACAACCAAAAAGTTTCAAAAATTTCAAATAGGTATTTTCTGAAAAAAACAACCCTCGCTTTTTTTATAATAGTAACGTATGAAAATAACGCCAAGAAAATATAATATTAATACATTCGATAAGTACGAATTTTTTTTTAACCAGTTTAATTGAAACCAAATAAAATTGATAAATCGACAATACGGACGTCGAACTGATTGATAATGTTCATGCCATAAGTCGTTTTTATCGATGTAAAAAGTCATCCAAATGTCGTGTCCTTAAAAATATGGCATTAAAAATAACTAAGCAAATAACATGCAAATAATATAATATGTTATAGGTACCTAGCTGATACGTGTATGTACGCTATATGATAAACACTTTAAAATTGCGTTTAAGTTTTTTTTTTTTTTTTTTTATAACTCTTTTAAAATAAAAACACATTCCCATATTAATCGATTATATTGTAGTTATTATATATATATATATATACAACAGATTATTGCGTATATAATATCATATTTATTGTGTATTTTTTCTCGAAATCCATTCGCACAATTCGTGAAATTCAATTCACTTTAAATTTATTTTTTTTTTTATGTTTAAAGTTTTAAACCGTTTCGTGCTAATCGTATGTGAGGTTCACGATTTCTGAATATATAAAGAGTACATCATAAATTATAGGTAAATTTGTATAACTCAAGTCGAACGTTATAATAAAATCAGTTCTATAAATGTTATCTCCTCTAAATTCCAATAAAAATAGATAGGTACCTATATAATTTTATATCGTGATTATCAATAAATTCCAATGAAAAATTTGTAATTTCTTTATGTACGTGTAAATATTGTACATAAATAATAACTATTCAAGTAACTTCATTATTGCAGTATCATACAATATAATATATGTATAAATATATAAAACAGTATACCTAAAATTTTATTTAACATTTATGTCAATAGTGAGTGTGTAGACATTTTTTTCAGAATATATGGTATAATACTATGCCCGAGAGAGCTAGAGAAAGAACCTTCGAAAATATAATATATATATGTTAATGGACACTATTGGACAGGCTAAAAATCCTATCGGTAACATACATAGTATCACTTATTATATATAATGATAAGCAAAAATAAAAAGCATACGCGTCTAAAATGTATATACAATGTGTGTCGTTGTTTTGGGAGGCCATCCGTTTTGTTTTCGATTAAAATGGATAGATAAGAAATAAAATTTTTTTAAAAACACCATCTAACCATATAATTTATAAGACGTATAATTTCGTGTAGAAATAAAAGACTATTGTAACTTGACGTGGAGTCGTTGACCTTTTATATTACAATCTATATTTAAGTAAGTAAATACAAAATTAATTATATCTATACTCTAAATATTTACGTGTATTAACACTATATAAATGACATAAAGTGAGACGAAATATTTTCGAAAAATGTACTCTAATTTTTTTGTAGATATACTCGTATGTAAAATCAGAGGTGGATGATTAAAATTATTATTAAACACGATAACCAGCAACATAGATATACCTATTAAAACAGCTGTTAGACAATTATTATTTATCGTTGATATGTATTGGTAAATATCCATATTGAAAGGTACAAATAGACAGGCAGGAGATATGATTAACAATTTGAAAAAAAATTCCAATTTACTCTCGAAACTCCTAATAATATAAATTAACCAAAAAATATGTACATAAATTCAGTATCGGAAAAAAATTAATTTCTAATGAAGTAAATACCTAATACCTAATGGTTTTTTTTTTTTTTTTTTTAATATTTATTATTCTATAAGTACCTATATTTATTATTATTCATATTAAATACTTTTTGATTTTATGTTTTGAATTTTGAATTTTCAAATGCATATTTTTAGGAGTTTTTTTCTGTGCATATAAATCCGTTCCCTATAGTTATTACTAAACACAATAAACAATTTATATTATTATATTTGGTAAACGTAATATTTTATTAAAACGACATAATGTTACTCGATATTTGAACACGTGACGTCGCGTTGCCGCAGGTGGCTATGGTGGAGCTGCAGATCAACGAACCGACCATGGTACCGGAATGGCTGTTCATCATGTTCGCCGTGTGCACGACCGTGCTGGTGGCCGTGCACATATTCGCGCTGATGATCAGCACGTACCTGCTGCCGAACGTGGACGCCATCAGCAAGCTGCAGTGCACCAAGCTGATCCAGGAGTCGCCGCACGAACGGATGCGCGGCTTCGTGGAGCTGGCCTGGGCGTTCTCCACCGTGCTCGGGCTGTTCCTGTTCCTGGTCGAGGTGGCCATACTGTGCTGGGTCAAGTTCTGGGACCACTCGGTCCGGGCCGCCATGGCCGCCACCATAATCGTCATACCGGTGCTGGTGATTTTCGTGTTCTTCGTGTTCCACTTCTACCGCAACCTGGTCGTCTACAAGTGCAAGTCCACCGTGTCCGACATCAAAGAGCTGGAGGCCATGAAGAAGAAACTGGACGCCGCCGGCACCGGCGCCACGAAAATCGTCTGATCGCCGTTGCCGGTGGGTCTTTCTATTTATTTATTTATTTATTTATTTATTTTCCATTTAACAATAATATTATCAAATCATTACTATTAATAATATATTATGGTTATTATTAATATTTTACGCGTTCCGCAGCCGTATAATATTATATATCCGGGGGCGGATCTAAGGGGTGGGATAGGGGGGGATTTCCTTCCCCTCCAAAAAAATTCACGAGAGGTTTTTATATATAATACCATATTAAGTTTCCTCCAAAATTGATCTTTATTTTTACCAATTTTCATCAATTTTGTAAACCGATTTCCCCACCTATGAAAAAAATAAATAAATAAATCGACTCCTAGATCCGCCACTGACATAACCTACTACATATACGAGCTATATAGTTTATATGATAAATCGTTCAGAATTGCGAAGAAATCGTTTTAATTTTAACGGCCACTCTCGTTACAACGATAATAATTGTCGTTAAATTTTACCAAAAAAAAAAAAAAAAAAAAAAAAAAAAAACGTTTCGTTAGCTGAAAACAGACTTCTGGAACCTCAAAATGTACTACGAAACACGTGCGTGCCATCCGGATGCGAGTGAGTGCGATTTTCTCGTATACAATATTGTATTTTCATCATAAAGCGCAGAAATAGTAATTCTTTTCGCCGTAAAATTCAACAAATAATGACGATAAAAATTCATACGCATAGAATGTCCAAAAGACATGCACTATAGAGTTTCAAAATAGTGACATTTTAAACATTTTTTCATGAACATTTTATACCTAGCAATCATACTAACTATTTCAGAAAAACTTACGAGAAAATAACAATTCGTCGGTTTACAACACACTTTATTATATACTTGCCTCCGTGTATGTACTATATATATAAGAACGGTATGAGCGAAAAAAAAATCGTGACCGAAAACTCGCTGTAGATGAATGCTCGGACGGTCGCCCATCCCGTCCACACCACCGTTTTTATTTTTTTTGTCAAAGACATATACAGACATAAAAAAAACCAATAGAATGTCTCGTTTCACTCGTCTCTCGAATCTCGATTATTCTCTATTGTATATATACGTTATGGAGAGTTCGAATATTTTTTTCAACATTTAAATTTATTTCCGACGTTTTGCCGAAGTTTGAATATTTGAACGAAAATTTGTTCGTAGTTGCAAAATAGATCGTTGACATGTGACGTGCGTTTGGATGTGTATAAAAGCTCCACGTATATATACTATTTTTATACGATTTACTTAATAATAATTTACGACTGACAAAAACGCAGAAAAATTAAATTTGTCTAAATGATTCTCATTAAAATCGTGCGACAAACGAGATGATGAGCGAATTTACTTTTTAAGAATATTATTGTCTTTATGTGTACGAAAAGGGCGTGAGAGAATACATGCAACGACAATACCTATAATGAATCTAAGGCACGAGACGACTATAATAATATATAATATGTATAAAATAGCACTATAAAAGTCAAGAAAATAAAAACTTTTTGTTGCTTGTTGTAACGTTTCAATAACAACGATATAACTTCAGTATAGCAATATACGAATATTCGTAAAAATCGCAAAATGCGTAAAAATATTTACTAAAAAATACAAATAAATATTTCAATTATTTATTGTATAAAATACAAATTTTGTATACCTCCACTATCTGTTTGTAATATAATATTATATAATAGCTTTCTGCAATTCGTCCTATAATATTTTCAGAATTCCATAAGACTATATATTTTATTATATTTTAATTTATAATATATTTAGTTTTTATTTATATAAGTATTTATTTAGTCAAATATAATATTATTACCTATACAGTGTAAACGTGATTTATGAGGTATGGTGTAACTTTAAAATTTGAACCCGGGCGCGAAAAGATTCCCATCAAAAAAAAGTAATTCCAAAAAAATCGTAGTCGTATAACGTAAAATGACTAGAAATTTAATTTTCAAAATCAAAATCCAAAATTATCAAAAATAAGACTTAAGATAGGTCACAATTTATATATATATATTATTATTATTATATTTTAGGTTAATTATATTATACCACAATTGACTAAAAAGTGTATGACAACAGTCAACGGGTTTATATATGGACGGAGTTTGTGTAAAGGGACGCAATTAGTACAAAATCCGCTACTTTTCAGAGGGTACAAAGAACATCACAACATTTTTATTTAAATTTAATCGGGTTTTCAATTTTGTTTTATTTATAATTAGATATATTTAAAAAAAAATGACTCGTCGTGTACCTTCAAAAGTTTTAACCAAACAAATATTATAACCAGCGGAACAATAACAATATAGTACATATAGAACTTTACAATATAGGTACAATTATTTTTTTCATATTTTACCAGGTAATCGCTTATCAATTTTAACGATCAAATGTATAAACATGGGGTTAAAGTAAAAAAAAAAAAAAAAAAACCCATACAACAATATATTGTATTCATCATAGATATCTGTAGTAATAGTAAATTATATTACCAAAAAAAAAAACCTAAAAATAATTTTATCGACTTTTAAAAATCATAATTCGTGTGTAAAAAAAGATTTCCATTGTCAAAATCCCACAAAAGTCAACTCTATAATCTCTCGGGTTTTAAATCATTTGATTTGAAATAATAACGCGCCGACTAAACTTGCAATTTACATTTGATTACATTTGACTATGTAAAAAAAAAAAGCAAAAAAGCAATGTTTCATTACGATAATA
Source organism: Pemphigus obesinymphae (assembly GCA_025469235.1). Classification (NCBI taxonomy): domain Eukaryota; kingdom Metazoa; phylum Arthropoda; class Insecta; order Hemiptera; family Aphididae; genus Pemphigus; species Pemphigus obesinymphae. The sequence goes on from JAIPRL010001062.1 coordinate 96,501, forward strand.
ATATATTATGTTTTCATTAATATCGATAATATTTCGTATAAAACTAAAATTGAATAATACCAGACCGTATTATACATATATATATATATGGTATCCCTCGAGCCCCCACCGGGTGTTTTTCTGCTGGACCTGCAGGCGCCATCGCGTTACACCCTATCCGATCCCTCGGTAGTTATATAATATATTTATATTGGACCCACTGCAGACTTTTATATTTATTACTAAAGATTTTATCCACATTATTTCTGCGTGCACACAGAATCCTTATTTTAATTTTGGCTTATACCTACTCTACTACGTAACATTCGATAGTACCTATAAATATATTTCTTGTTGTCGAATTTTTAATTTTTAAAACCCCTAATATCAATCCGTTTCGACCGCGAAAATAATACTGTACATAAATATTATAGGTAATTAAACGCATCGGTTAAAAAGTGATTATAATAATATATTACAATAATGTATATTAGCGCAAGATTAAGAGCAAAATTGATTAATTTTTCGTAAATTTATCAGACAATTTCCGTCGATATTAATGTCGAAATGACCGACGTCCGTCGTTTTGCTTGTCAGCGCTTGTAGTCATTGGCCCTAAAATTATTACCGGTAACAAAAAAATAATAATAATACATTTCACTGGCCATTTGAATAAAAGAAGCTCGATTATTTTTCAAAATCGATTTTTTCCCCATCCGTGTACGTGTGTTTAAAAGATAATGTGCCATAACGTTTATGGAATTTTTTTTCATAAAGAATGCGCAAGACTGTCTCAAGGGGGGGGGAGACTCTGGAAAGCAGTCGGCAAAAGTAGAAAAAGTGTTGATGACTTTTTTTTTGCATATTTGGAATTGTGAATTTTAAGTCGACAAACCATATACATTATTTATTAGGATTTTAGTCGGCAAAATAGGAAAAAAGTTTATTTTAAGTTTTAAAGAGAAGTATTATTATATTATATATATTTTTTTTTCACATTTTCACCCCGAGAACGCGGTTTTTAATTTTACTACAAATCAATTGAATTTCAAAAGAAATTCATTAACTATATATATATATATATATATATAGGTGTAATATGATATTTCGAGTCTTAAGGTTATAGAGTGTAAAACACGATACCGGGCATATGATCCCCTCTATACTCGATCGGCACACGGTTACTCGGTCGATATGAAATTTGTAATCACGTTTTCGCAATTTTTCCCGTCGAATTTCACGCTTTAGTTCCTGTGTGAAGAAGTTTGTGGCTTATTCTCGTAAACCTGTACGGCTAAACGAAGCCCCGAAGACCTGAGGTCCGTCGAACTTCTCACGAGGCGATCTCATCATCAGGCGACAGAGCTACGAATTTTGGAGACGACCGCGGAAATGCTGGAAACGTTGAATGGAAATCGTTACCGAAACACGATTTCTGATTTCCTGCGGCCTTATCAGCTGTTGGATGAGACGAGAAAAACGAAGAGATTTATTTTTTTTTGTTCCGGCTGAATGAGTGGCACTTGTCCACAGCTCCAGTAGTGCACAGTAGAGTAACTGCCAAATAGCGAGTATGGCTGGGTCGTCATGTGTGTCCGATATTGTATTTCACGCGCTTAAACCACAGATTAAATGAAACCAGATTGTGCACTCAATGCTTATCGAAAAAAAATCGGATTCGACAGTTACTATCGAACCCCCAAATTAGTGTTACCACATGTTAGAATCTAAAAGTCTTTAATGATTTTCTAATGATTTAAATCCTAATATTATTTATTATCATTTATGAACAGTAAATAACGTTCAAGGTTTATAGATTAAATCGGTCAGTGTATAGCAAACATATTGTAAATGCAGAGTACAATAAATGTATTCATTGTAACTGGATACGCCACTCAGCGGGCACCACCCAATCACGGCATCTTATTCACGATTCTATTGTTCTAAGCCCGAGTGCACAATCTGGTTTCATTTGATCTGTGCTTAAACCGCAACTCGTATAGGTAACGGAAACAAAATATTTCATAGTCAAGGCCGTTTCGTTTCGCGTTGACGCGATGAGCATTGATATGTTAAGAGGATGTGAGTGTGATCATTTTTGAGGGGTCCAAGTACGGGCGATTTGTTTGAAAATTTCGGGGGAGAATGAGAATTTAACGGTTAAAAAATGTTTATACGCATTTTAAAAAAAAAAATTGATCCACTTAGTTTATAATGATTTTTTTTTATGAATTAATCGAATGTTATCGAAAATATTACTATTGCATTTATCATTCATTGGTCATCATAACAATACTCAGAAACGCTGTAGAAAGACGAAGCAAAAAAAATAAACGATAAAAAAGAACATTATATCTATAGCGCCCTACGTAGTCGTTTTGTAGTATGTGCATTTAAATATTAAAAAACGGACTTTTTTTTTGTAATATGTACGTATTACGTATGGCACAATGTCATTATCCGTGATTTGTTTATTTCGTTTCATATTTCTGAGATGTTTGTAAGTTGTGTATAGAACGAGAAATGCTAACACGAGTTTTTCATTAAAAAATGGGGATATTGGCAGTTGTCCGACCGTTGATAAGGTGTTGAAATGATAAGGTGTCCGACATCAAAAAATTATTACCAACCGTTGCCAAGTAAATTCCATGTATCAGAATATAAATACTTATGATAAAAGTTATGCAATATTGATAAAAATTATATTATAATATTATATAATAATAAT
>JAIPRL010001063.1:0-77138 GCA_025469235.1 Pemphigus obesinymphae
TAGTAAATTTGTTAACAGAGAAAAAAAAAAAAAAAAAAAAAAAAATAAACATCATTGTAAAACCACTAGCTCCCTCGCTACGCTCAGAATCTAAAATTCAATTCTAATTATAATATAGAAGAAACAGATCAATTCAAATATTTGTTGAAAATTGAAATTGGTTTATTTTTAATATTCATATTTTCTTATTAAGTTATACAGGGAAATTACGTTAACGTGCTCACCTAATTTGTTCTGAATATTAAAATTATATTTAAAAACATTTATTCACAATTTTTCATTTTATATAAATAAAATTCATCAATATAATACACTAATGAAAAATAATATTTTATATATATTAAAAAAATTAAGGTGAACTCGTTGAATGAGGTAATGATAGTCGAGGTAATAACAATTCGAGTTTACTAAAAAATGTCCCATCATTTGTTAGAAATATACTTAACCTTCTTTACTATAACTAAATACTTTTTTTTTTTACAATAAACTCGTTTATGGACTCACCAGATACCTTATGAAATGATTAATTTTGTTAAACGGTGTGTATTGAAATTATTAAACAAACGACAAACCAGTTCTATAGAAATGGATTTGTGGAATTTCGAGAATCAGAAAGAAATATGGAATGAATTTTTTAATCATTACACGAAACTTATCATTGATGATGATGTCACATTTCATCAAGAGTATACCTATCAATTAGAGGTAGGTCAGTATAAAGTATACTTTCTAATATATACCATATTTATTTTGTACTAAAATTACAGAATACATAGAAGGAAATCTTTATTATATCACATAGATTTTTATGTAAAAATAAAAAATTCATTATGAAATTATTGCAGGTATTCAGAAGTTTGGAAACTTTTTCCAAATTTCTGGCCACACCGTCTCATAAAAAATTAATTATGTTTACATTATAAAATATGTGAATACAGAATATCAATATTATTACAATTCACAATAATTCATTGACTGCATCCATAAAACCCACATAAAACGTACATACTAATGGAAAATTTTTCCTAATGGATAGTTCCGGGATCTTCTGTATATTCTGAATTTTGAGTTGTTACATTAAAATGCAAGTTTATAATAATTACTTGTATGTACTACAAGACATTTGATATTTTCCTATTTATTTTATATGAAGATATGTACTAATATATAATGATATTACCTACAAAAATAGTTCAAATAATATAGAATACAATAAGTAATAACTAATAATAAAATATACAAAATACAATAGGTATCGCATAACTCATATTTTGTACTTTACAAGCGAATCACAAACATATTTAAATTTTATTTTTATGTCTTAATTTCTTTAACAATTAAAATGTACGTAATTCAAACATCGTATACGTATTTTTATAACATTAAAATCATGAAAAATATATATAAGTATATTTTAAGGTATTTGGTGTTTTAACAGTAAAATAAGAGTTATTTCACTATAATTCGATTATTTTTATAAGGAAATACCATAGCATCATATTATTCATTACATAATATTATTACTGTTTTGTTTTATTATTTACACAAGAAATACAATTTAAAGACCTATATGGAGTTGGCACTACAAGGTTAGCAAAACTTAAAAAAATCATTCCAACAAGCTCTACACGGACTTGTTGGAAAGTATTTGAAAAGCTATTCAGATCTAAAGTTTGTAGTGCTGGGTATGAACCTGGCATATAAATGCCAGGTTAATAAATAAAATGTATCTAATAAAATAACCAAACATATACATCAACTGCATATTGTTGGATATTTGTTGAAAAATATATCACAAGTAATTCATGTCTAAAGTTTGTAGCTTTATAACCAGCTATACTAAAATATGAAGAATTAAAAAAATAATAGTTTAGGTATCAGACAACTTTTGAATATAGTTCAACAAACTTACTTTTATATCTTAAATGAATCAGAAACTGTTGTAAAAACTATAACAAAATACTTTTAGCAGTTTTTGTCTCAGCACTAAATTTTTACTATAAACCTATAATAAAACCATATAATTTAAAAAATTACAATTTTGGACTTCCAGCAACTATTAAATATGGTCCAACAAAATTATTTTCACATTTTAAAAGCATCAAGACTTGTCCAACAATTGTTTTATTACATTTGTTTGATTAGTTTTTCTTCGACCCTATATTTTTTCTATTAATTCCTATGATAAAGTATGATAAAACGATTCTTTGAAAATATTTATTAATCTTTTAATTGGTTAATAAAATAATTAATTTATATTAAGTAGTAATTTTTTTTAAAATTAAAATTAAGGTTGGTGGCAACATCTTTTCGATGTTTTTTTTTTATCTATGATTTATTCCTCTTTTTTTGTAAATAATATCGTATGGGGTTAAATTTCTATTATTACATAGATTTACGCGTAATATTGTGTTTCTCCCAATAACCATATGAACTCTTCAAATAAAAAAACGCTACAAATCTGTATCTGTAATTATGTCAAGCATATTGTAATATATTTTTTTCATTATTAAATGTATTATGTTATAAAACTTACTTATATTCACCATTACCCACGTATAGTGGTATGTGTTCTAGCTTGTAACTTTAGTCATAATTTTGGCGAATTATGGTGTCTATCGATATGTACGGATTAAGGGATTTTATTACAATTATTGTACCATTGCTCATCGATCATGATAACATTTCCTATCGTATGATATAATTTGTACTGTGTTCATATTATCAGGGGTATGACACGTTCGTCAAAATCTTGTTCTCGTGAATCGCGTTTCGATGACCTAGAACGTACGTGGTGCATCCCAAAAGAGAGACACCGGGAGGCTGACCAGTTTTTGTCGAACAGCACGTATACCCGACAGAACGCTGCTCGTCGCGACAAAAACAACGCTAGAGGCCATGCGCCGCCGTCGGCCGAATTAAATTACGGTTATACAGAGCCTTAACAATATTTATAGTCATCAACGACGCATTTGCGTTTCTGCATCTATGCGTCTACGCACACATATTATTCGTTTTCTCGTGCACATTTTTTTGTACTTATTAGCTATATATTTTTCTTTTATTATATTATTTATATTAATTAAATATCTACATTGAATAATGTATTTGAAAAATTATGGTCCCGATTTTTATTTCGTTATTTCTGATGTTAAATTTTTCCGTTTTTATTTTTAAATTTACTTAAATAATTCATTACGATATAAATATTTTTATTAAAAATAAAAAAAAAACAATTGATCAAACACATATTATTACATTACTCACAAGTTTTAATTTATTTTCATTATGCATGTAATAATCGTAATTTATATACACGACGCGCGACAGTAAGCGCCGACCGTTATGTTTATCATTCATCTTTGTGTAATAGAATTTTAGATTTCTGGTTTCGTTATAATTCGTTGTATACATGTCGATGGTAGTTGAGCGTGTTTGGAAACACACGATGTGAAGTAAAGTTGAAAGATATTTTATACGGCAACGGAGCCCATCATTTGCTATGCGCAATACGGTGTCTTCTCTTTCGGCAACGAGTATAAGTGAACATCAACCAGCAGTATATCCGAAAAGAATCATGTTTTGATATTTATCTGAACAAACGTATACAAAAAAACGCGGAAGTCAAATTAAAGATAACGTGCAGTTACTGTAATCTCTTTTGTGATTGCTGAACAAGTAGTGGGGAGGGGTCGTTAATCGTAAAACCGAAAACCGTTTCTATGATCATGTGCGATACCTAATTTCGTAACTAATAATAAAATGAATATACGCTCATATGTGGAACTCAATTTTTCGGCCAATCTCGCTTCTGTAGTGTTCTGTGACATTATCAATGGCACGTTAAATATTTTCAAATCCTATAAAAAATTTAGTTTATATTCTATTATATTCAATACTAAAAATTGAAATGTAACATTCTAATTAACTTAATTTTAACTTTTTTTTATCTTGGTATAGTCACAATTCTTTTTACTTTTAATTAATTCATTATGATTTATGGAAAAAAATATTCTGGGAATTATTAATTGTCTTGCCTCAATATTACAAGTATGGTACTACCATATATGTGTACTTGGTTCATCCTTCATTAATATTTCTAATAAATTAGTTACATTAATCTAAACCCACACATTTGCTTGCATTTACGTTGTGATGATTCTAGTATTGCGGCTCTTTTTTGATAGAGTTTTGAATTAGCTCCATTGTTAACCAAATATTTTGCAAGTTGCGATACTGAATTTTTTTGTGCGATTTACATAGTCCAAATATGTTATTGAATCAATATATCCAGTTGCAACTGCTTGAAAAATGGCCTCAAATAACACGTATTCAGAATCTATACAATATTGTTTTTGTACCTATTCTAATAGGTAAAGGTTTAAAATAGTTGCCATTTCGTATGTTATCGATTGAATGTTTGAACTTGGATTGAAATTTCAATATTATTTCTGGATAGTCAACTCGATAAAATGATTTCCTTTTTTTTTTACTTTCCCTTGTTTCTTCAATTTTCTTTTCCCAGTAGTTCTATAGTTTCGCTAGTCTTGTGCTTGAAGTGTGCTACATCAATACGCATGAAAGGTACGTTTAAATCAGTGAAATTATTTGTAAGATAACAAAAACATGCTTCTAAAATATTTTTTTAGAGACATTTCATTACAAAATTCTCTTCTTATGGCCCTTAGTAGTGCCTTAGAATAGTCAGAGACGCATTCATCAGGAAATTTCATCCCTGGTATGACCCAATTGGCCACCCAATAATAGATGCTTAAAGCATTTTGTTTCTCTGATGGCCGCTGTGCTAACAGGTATAGGTTGAATTTCGTATGTAGTGACATTTGATGGAGAAAATTATGACCAGAGATATTTTATTAGATATCAAGTCTTTTGAAGGGGTAATATCAATGAACCAGTTGCATCAATTGATACTGTTACCAAATTTTTGTCTTTGGAGTATCTTTTATATATGATTCTGTGTTGGTAACTAATAGTGAACGAAAAATTTGTCAGAACATATTGTATATATACTTCTATAATGTTCCGAACTATGTTTCAAAATTAATTAATGATAATACAGCATCAGATCCATATGTTTCTAAATCACCATTTACAATATTTTTGTTATACAAAGTTGGTAGTTGATTATATCCATATTCCATCCATTCATTTGCATACTTTTTTGCCATTAAGTAACACAATTACACTGCATATTTTCACCAACGTTTTGACTTTAGGATAGCGTAACATTCGTTTTTAATTTCTATGTGTTCGTTATTTGTCGTATCAAGAGCAATACAATTTATAATCATATAATTTTTTAGGATGGGTTAGTCTTTAATATCACCAAAAAATGTTAATTTACGGTTTGCACAATTTCCACTGAATGTAATAAAATCTAATGTAATAGAAGAATAGCAACCTGGAATGTGCGAACCCTACTGATAAACTTGATAATCTAAAAATAGAAATAGCAAGGATGAACATTAATATTCTGGGAGTTTCGAAAGTAAGATGGCCTGAAGCTAAAGATTAGCACATTAGTTAAAAATCCGGGAAGGAGAGGAGTAGGCGTAATACTTGGAAGAAATATTGGAAAGAAGGTGAAAAGTTACGTGTATTACAGTGAAAGAATTTTGTAAAAATAGAAACCAAACCAAAAGATACAATTATAGTATAAGTTTATATGCCAACTTCCAACAGTAATGATAGCCAAGTAGAAGAAGTATACGAACAAATGAAGAAAGCTATTGAAACAATTAACGGAGAGGAAAATCTAATCATTATGCGAGACTAGAACGCAGTAGTAGGAGAAGGAAAAGACAAAAGGAACATTATGGAAAAATATTGACTAGGAAAAAGGAATGAGCGTGGAGATAGGTTGGTGGAATTTTGTGCAAAACATGACCTGATAATAACGAATACATGCTTTTATCATCATCCAAGTAGAAGGTACACATGGAAAATGCCAGGAGATATGGGAAGGTACCAAATAGATTTCATCATGGTAAAAAATAAATTCAAATACCAAGTCAAAGATAGTCGGAGTTATCCTGGGGCGGAAATAGACAGTGGCCACAATCTAGTTATGATGAAATGTAATCTCAAATTCAAAAATATTAAAAGAAGAAGAAACACCAATCGATGGCAAACCAATAAATTAAAGGAAGAAAAAGTAAATGAAAAGTTTAAAGAATATACAAATAAAATAAAAATACAAGAAGAACAGGACATTAACGATAAATGGACTTCCCTGAAAAAGCAACTACAAATGCAGCAAAGGAAACAATAAAAGAAACAAAAGGCACACTACTAAGGAAGGAATAGAAAACGCCAGAGATTATTGAAATGATAGAAGAGAGAAGATAATATAAAAACTCAAATACTGTTGAAGATCAAAGGAGATACAGGACTTTAATAAACTTGATTATAAGGAAATTAAAAGCAGCAAAAGAAAAATACTTAGCAAAAAAATGCAAGGAAATAGACATTTTTATGAGAATGGGCAAGAGAGAAGCAGCATATAAAGCAATGAAAACGTTTTTTGGAGTACGTACTCCTAAATATTGAGCAATAGAAAATAAAGAAGGAGAAATTATTTATGAGCTGAAACAGGTTGTAGATAAGTCGAAAGAATACATAAAAACACAATACAATGAGGAAGCACTAGTTGTTATGGATTTACAAAGGATAAATGATATTGAACATGATGAAGAAGTAGAACATCCGGTATTAAGAGAAGAATTTAACAAAGCATTAAGAGACTTAAAACCAAAGAAAGCGGCGGGAATAATCCAAACCATCCAAGCCGAACTTTGGAAGAAAGCAGGAGAAAATTTGGTGAATGAATTATTTAAACTCATTGAAGATATTTATAGAACGGCAGATATACCCACCGACTTTGTAAAGAGTATAATCATTCCCATACTAAAGAAGACATTAGTTAAAATGTGTGAATAATATTGAACCATTAGCTTGCTATCGCACGCCTCAAAGATTCTAACAAAAATTATGTTTAAGAGAATGGAAAAGAAGATAGAAGACATATTATCAGAAGACCAATTCGGATTTTGAAAAAATACGTGTACGAAAGAACCGATATTGGCTTTAAGATTAATAATAGAAAAAAGAATACGCAAAGATAAGTTGACGTTTATTACCTTTGTTGACATTGAGAAGGCATTCGAAAAAGTTAACTGGGAAATAATGTTCAAAATTCTGAAAATAGCTGGAGTTGCAACTACGGAAAGAAAATTGCTCTATGAATTGTATAAAAATGAAATAGCAATCATAAAAATGGGAGATATTCAAAAAGAGTCCAAGATAAAGAAAGATCTTAGACAAGGATGTACATTATTACCTTTAATATTTATTGCTTACATTCAAGAGGCCATAGATACTATAATAGATAGAACACAGTTAGGAATAAAGGTAAATGGTTACAGAATTGAGGTTCGCGGACGATGTTGCAATAACAGTGGAGAATGAAAAAGATCTAAAAAGATTTTAGTAATATTGGAACAGATAATGGAAAAGGATTTACATATAAAAATGAACGCAAAGAAGACGAAAGTCCTAGTATATAGTAGAGATAGTAACATAAGAACAAGAATAAAATTAAAGGATGATGAAACTATAAAACAATTTAGTTAACGTACGTTAGCGGTTCTTTCTAGTCGTTTTGATTTCTACACAAAAAATATATTCTATGCAGTAATTTATAAAAAAAAAAATGTCATAAAATGTCTTCTTTTTTCTGATAATTGCCTTCAAAAACTGTATATTATTTAACATAAGACTGACTCGAAGAATTGGATAATTAGAATAAGGCAGTTTATAAATACATGTAAGAAGTATTCTCTTTTAAAATTCCATTTGACTAGAAAAATTTTTCTAGTTCTTTTTAAATAGATCTGTTACCATCCATTTTGAATTCAACTACGTGGGTAATCATCATTTGCACGTAGTGAAGTACCTACTCCAACTTTGATGGTTTTTGTTTTTAGAGGCATTACGAAGTAAAATTGAAAACAATAATTAAAATAACCATTTAACACTACATATCCCTTCGTTTTTCATTTTTAAATCCTCATTACCATTTGTAGTAAAGTAGTAAGAACATGTTCACAATAACTTACTTCATTCTTAAAGAAGAATATAAAACAAACGATATTCTTATATTAATATATATGAGTACTTGTGACTATTTATAATTATTATATAATATACCCAAAATCACAATATTATACACTTTTATTTTGCGTATACGTATTTCAACAACCAAGTTGTCATCTTTAGCTCGTACCAACAACAACAACCGTTGTTGCAAAATAAAAGTGTATAATATTGTGACTTTGGGTATATAATATAATAATTAATATATTCTTAAATAATCCTGTACAAATATATAATGGTATAATGATACCATAATATGTGTTGTTATTGATGATTTAAAAATTTAAATACCAATTAAATTCGTGTTTTGACATAGTTAGACGTTTATGCAAGATGTAAATATTTACTCGAAAATGTGAAAATGTATTGTCCACAACACTATATCGACGGGAACACGAATACTTGGATCATAAAACCTATATCAAACTGTTCTGGGCTTGGAATTATATTATCTAGAGACTTAAATAAGATAAAAGATAAAATTACTGTAGCAGAAGGTTTTAGTAATAATTATATTTTACAAAAATATATAGGTAAAACCATTTGTAATATAACAACCACAAGACAACAGCAAAAATATATAACTATTTATATTTATAGAAAAACCTCTTTTGGTATATACGTGCAAAATTGATTTAAGACAATGGTTTTTAGTAACCAATATGAACCCCGTAGTAGTATGGATGTACAAGTAAGTATGCCCAGTCGTTGTATATTTTATAAAATTGACTGTTATAATGTTTTAATAATTATAATACCAAGCTATAGCAGCCAGACGACCGAAAATATATTGCTCGCGATGAAATATTTTTTGTAAACATAGAAACAATGGGAGGTACCAAGAAATGAACACTTCTGGGCAGTAATTCAAAAATCAAAAAAAAATATTTCCATGGAACCTGTGATGATCAGTATGATAATATATATGAAAACAGAATAAGTTACCATATACGTTTTACGTCCTGCTGTATGATTAGGTAGTTATTGAAAAAAAATTGATGAAAACAAATTTTACAATTTATTTTGTTTTCGTATAAAAATGGTCATACTGTTTACCAAGTACCATGTCGATTTATTTTGTAGCCATACTATATTATCATCTACGTAGGAAGACTAAAATAAGTAGACCGAACATGGTTAGCCATCCACTTGAAAAAGTCCTGAAAAGAGTAGTACGATTATATAGCTACAGGCTGCGACGCGAAAGCCCACGTAAGTACTTTAACCCGTGTAGTATAGGAGTTATTAAAGTTCTTTTTATCTTCTGAAATAAAGTAAAATTTAAATCACGATCAACTATACACTTAATAGGTTTGTAATGATACGAGAAGTACCACCCTACCGCCTTGCCATTTTTGTATTACGTAAATTATATTATCTTTGATTTTTAATGATGGTCCTTGTTGTACTCAATACAACGCGTACCTTCACGCGACGCGACTCGACGCCATCGTAGGAGTAAGGCGTTTTTTCGCTGTACGCCGACCGACTTGTCAATATGCATTCCGACTGTCGCGTTTGAATTTTCTTCTCTGCACGCGTTTGTCCAAAACGTTCCGTATCCTTTCCAAAGTCTTTCTTTTTATTTCTAGTAATTTATTTATGGTTTTTTCTTAAATAAAAAATAATAACTAATAATAAAACATTATTACTCGCCACGAATAGATTTGCCTTTTATTTATTTACATTTTAGATCTTCTTCCGACACGAGTGAGTGAATATTTGGATAAGTCATACAACATCCGGCCTGCTTATTGATTTAAAAACACAAAAATTATGGGGTGTTCCAACAACAGCCTTAACAATAAATAATAATAATGTTCGAAGTGTGGGTATATACTATATTATATATCTATAAAATGCATAACATAAAATATGTACTTATATAAGCTACAATTTAAAATATTACCAATTTTTTTCACAAAATAAAAAATAACTTTTATACTATACGGGTAAAACTAGCTATGAATGCGTGCTCAACGCAGCCTGTGGCGATTTAGGCTTGTAACTTTTTTTAAACGAAGGTTGGTCTCCTTTTTCTAATTCAGTAGTTCTCAACCTTTTAAACTCCACGCTCCTTTTTACCAACAAGCATATAGTAATTCCCACCTTACATTTAAATTTTAAAAGTAGTACATTTCAAAATGAAATAAATAACTAGAAATCAAAATGTTAATTTTCCCCAAAATATGGAGAAATAAAAATAAATTGATCAAGATATATTTTTTTAATTTCTGTTTTTCAGAATAAATATTGTTAATATAATATTGTTTATTTAGGTTATTTCTATTTTACTATATTTAATATCGTTTTCAGTCGTTTTTACATTCTTGCAGACAGTATTACGATAAATACTCGTGTATCACTTATGATACACTTATGATAACACTTATGAAACTGTCATAAGCTTACACCATATGTTTCTGAATTTTATTTTTTCCAATTTTCCGAAGACACTATTTTTTTTTGAAAAATAACTTTTTTGAAGACATTTTTAATTCTAAAAATAAGATTATAACATTATAAAATAATAAACTAGCTTATTATAAATATACACACAGGAAAATATAAACTGATTTGTCTATTTTGTGATAATTAAATTTCCTCACTACTATATTCTCACTCGTGCAGTAGGTACCTAAATTCACCAACTGGGGAGGTATTCACTATTTAGAATCACTGTTTTAGTTTTTATAATTTAGTTACTCTTATTCGTATGATACAGTAAACGCTACATTGATAACTAAAATGCTTACCACGCAGTGTTGCTTTAGAGAGCACGATAGATAAGGACAATGACTTATTATTATTATCTTTTCCGCACACAGTGTTTATGTATTTATCTTCGTTGTTTGGCAGAATTTTAAGAATATCATATATTAATTATAATGTGATTATTATTAACTTGATTTCACACATTTATAAGTATATCTGATACATTATTTAATGATTAATTTAATGTATAATAGATATACTCATTAAAAATGGCTCTAACAATAATATTAGAAATAATTATATAAACTGCAGTGGTATTGTCATTAGTAACTTCCAAAATTAAAATTGTTGATCTTATTTGTATTTATTAATGTATTATTATCATTTTTATTTCAAGTTATAAAAAAAAAAATTTAAGCTTATAAAATTTAAATATGATTAAATCGTATTTAATCTTATGTTTTAAGGTATATTAAAATATTGTTATACAAATTCTTTAGGTATTAATAAAACCAGAGCCATTAAAAATAAATTAAAAGTTTAAAATTGAAAAATTAAAATTATTACAACTTTTTGACTTATATATCATAATTAAGGGAAGTATATGTACTTAACTTATAATACATGACGAAACAATGTAATTATAATCAATACAAATAGTTAAAATAGTAAATAATATTTTATATGAATAAGAAAATAATTATATAATTTATGTTAAAAAAATTTATAACATTGCACCTATGTATAACAGTCGCATAAAATAATATAAATTGAGTAGATAAATAGATTTAATATACTATAGAAAATGAAAGAACCGGTGCAATTAAAGAGTTACTAACTACAACTTTTAGTTGTTTCTCTAAACATAAAAAGACCAATTTATAAATAAAAATATAAAAATTAACAGTAGGTCACACGTAGATTAGGTATTTGAAAACTATTATGAATCACCACACATTATTGATTATTAAATAATTAATTTTTTAAACAGAGTTTTGGCCCTTTTGGCCCTTAAATTAAACACGTTTGGCATTTTGAATTTTCTCTCTTCGTTTTAGCTTTTGAACCAGTTCTTTTTTTAGTTTTTCTTTTTCATTTTCTTTATGGTGTTCCCTCCATTGAAGTGCTGTGACGACTAATGGCAGCTTTATTTTTCTTTCACTTTTCAATTCTTGATATCAGGTCTTGGTCAAAATAAATGCTTTTCCCAAGATTTACTAATATTATTTTCAGTCTCATTAATAGTTTCACTAAAATTATTGTTTTCAATATCATTAATATCTTTATTTAATATTATATTCTCAGTCTCAATAACAATTTCACTAAATTATTATTTTCTTTATCATTAATAGCTTCATTCAATATTCTATACTCAGTCTCACTCATAATTTCACTAAAATTATTATTTTCTATATCATTAACAACTACATTTAATATTATATTCCCAATCTCATTCATAGTTTCACTAAAATTATTATTATCATTAACAGCTTTAATTAATCTGTTTGAATAAGAGGATCTTGCAATTTATCTTCAAACATTTGGGCTAAGTAGTAGTAGTTTTAAGTAGTAAACCTAAGTTTTTGCCTAAGTACTTTTTTAGAAAATTCAATGCAATTAAATGTTATTTGTAACAAATGATAAAGTTTTTGGATGTAGTACTACTGATGTAGTTTCATGTAAATCCAGCTCATTATTTGTAGTAAGGAAAAGTATTTTTCTCTTATAGGAAATGCATTTAGAATAATCAATAGCATCAGCATTGAATGGAAATAAACTACATTTTCCAAAGCTATGAACTGGATTGCACTGAATTGAAAGCTTCCTCAAAGTGCTGAACAAAATTTATTTTGGTTATCGAATTTCTAGATCTCTTATTTTTACCCACAACTTTTTTCCAATATGCTTTTAAGGTTTAAATATAGTGACATCACATGGTTGTATTATAAGAGTACTATTTGGAGGCAAGCAATATATTATAATTTAATTAGAAGCACAAAATTTTGCCAACTCTGAACTTGAGTGACTTTTATGACCATCGAGAAACATTACCACAGGAAATTTTATATTGTTATTAACTAACCATAAAAAAATATATATATTCAAAGAATGTGTTACTCACCATACACCCAGAATCTGATCTACCGATCATCCATTCACTAGGAAATGTTATCATTATCGTTACTGGAATTCTTGTATACGGGTATAAAACTATTGGTGGTGGAATATTATCATTTGCTGAACCTATGTACAGTTATAAATTCTTTTCCTGCCCCTGTGCTACTTCATAAAAATTGTTCATGTTTCTTGGAACTAATACTCTACCACATTTGGAACATATTTGAAGTCCAGTTTTATCATTCTTATAACTTTGAGTAGGATCATCCAATACATTTCAGCAACCTTCATTTTGAAAATATATCAACTCTTGAAACCAATGTCGAATTTTTTCGTCTGAAACAGCAGCTCGTGCCTTTGAAATTACTCTGTATTTCTTTTGAAAATTTCAGGATTCCTATTTAAACAACTTCATCCACTTTTTACCTGGTCTTGAATCTTTAAAAAGAGTTTATCTAGTTTATTACTTTTTGTACAGAGTTCTTTCATCATCATCATCATCATCATCATCCTTTAAGAGAAAGCCAAGTTTCACATTATTCAATATCCACGTTTTTATTTCCATTTCTTCTTCAATGTTTAAAATAAATTTAGAGCCCATTTTCCTAATTAGTGAAGATTTTCCGGGCAGTTTCATGGATAAAGTAGCTTTTGGTATTCCATATTATAATATATCCATAAGTGGATAGTGTACATTTAAACATGAACTTCAAGTCATTTAGTCAACAATTTTCAAATAATATGTTTAAATAAAATCAATTAATATTTTATTAAATGTTAAACTTTTTTTATATTACTAAAATATTACAAAATAAAAAATTTAATTTATCACATTCATTTTATCCACGTATCATACGTAAATATCAGTGGATAGAATCTTATTCATATCGGAACACTATAATATATAATTCTTGTTCAATTACTGGATATGTCAATTTTAAAGGAATTTGTTACATAAACAAAATAATTTGTAGTATAAATTCAATTATAATGTGACAAAATTCAATATAAAATTTTTTTTTTTCATTTACCAGTAATTGACCACTCAAAAAATAGTAATGACAAACAATTTTACAAATTATAAATATGAAAATATCTCTTACTATGATATTATAAGTACCTAATAAAACTAATTATTAATATTATATTAGTATTCCTAAAATTATTAAATTCCCACAAAAAATATCCTAATTACTTACTTAGACAAATTACTTCAATCTGCATACAAAAACAGTAAGAGAGATTTTAAGTAGTTATTACAAGATTACTATCAAATGTGAGATATAAAATTGTGGTTTTACAGTTGTATCATAGTGTAAAATATAAAAAAAAAAAGTAATTACCTTAATATAACTCACTGATTCCTTAAATTTTAAAGATAAATAATCGTTGTTCAATATTACTGGAGGGTGTTCAATAACTGGACAGGTTATCCTATACCTACTATGTGAAAGTACTATTTCTACACCTAATTATTGCACCGGATGGAATACCAAAACTTAAATAGAAGTGTTAATAGCAATAACCTATGAAAAAAAAAAAATGGATATAAAATGTTTTAATTGATACATTCAGACTATTGACATAATGCCCACTTATTGTATTCAACAGAAAATTTAAAATTTAGTTTTTAATAATTTTATTTCTACACTATTCATTGGACGTATCTAATTGATAGATTTTTTTTCTGGATATTTTTAAGTAAAATTTAAAACTAATAGGTATAAAAAATTTAATACACTTACAATTAAAATAAATATACTACTATACCATATAAATATTCTTATCTTAAATTATAAATATATAATATTTAATAAGGATTTAAGGGTTTTACCACAAAACAATTAAAATTTTTAAATAATTTTAAAAATATCATGAAATTTTCATTGTAAATTTAGTAACTATGATTTTTTTAAATTATATTTATTTATAATAATAGTTTATTTTTTATTCACATGTAATTTTAATAAAATTAACCCATGAGTGGCCGGCAACATAGTACTAGGCCGTGGACGCTGATCGAGGGTCAAACCGAGTTCTGGCCTTGATCGAGGGCCAGAGGTTGTCAACCTACGGCTCTCTAAGATATGCATCAATATTGGGATTCTTATATTAGATATATAAACTATATTCCTGGTTAAAATAAGGTGATCTTTAATTAATAATAACCCCACCGTTTACTATCATTCAATTATATTGAATGTAGTTTTATAATCTAAAATTTAAGGTGAAATCTAATGAATCAGAAATCCCTTTGAAGTAGATTAACAAAAAAATTAAAAATATTATCAGGCGAACATAACTCGTTGATTGAACTATTATGTGGTCAGATTCTAAAATTGTTTTTTAAAACCACACTGTTAGTTCAGTTTTGGATAAATGTTTGGCAAGACCATCCAGCATTCACCGAAATTGCACTGAGATACTTTATGGACTTTTTGACCACCTATTTATGTAAACGAGAATTTTCATTTTACATTTTTTGAAAAATAAATTAAATGATGTTAGTCATTTGAGTCTAATACTATCCAGTTTTAATCTAGATATCGATTCTTTTGTGGGGCACAAATAATGTCAAAAATCCCATAAAGTTTTTTAACTTTACCACTTGTTTTTTACTTTTCTTACAGCTGTGACTGCTAAATTAATACAATAAAGTTATTTTCTTTATAAATAAATAATTTTTTAATTCTTCTTGTGTAATAGATAGTAGATATGTTTTCCTAATTACAGTTATAATGTGTATATAAAGTGGCGTTGTGAAGGGATTTTTGAGATTTCATGGCCTCTGGGTATTTTGGTGTTTTGTACTTTAATTATAGTTACATATTTTACTTCAAATCATAATAAAAAAAATTGTCCCTAAAATTAGTCATCAAACAGACCATTTTGGGCGGAGGGTGCCTCAAAGTGTGTTTGTCCTCATAGGTGAAAAAAGTTCACCTCGCTACTATATTCGTCATATGTATATAGGTGTTTATATTTTTACCTGCATATTTAGTTAGTGGCCCTCAAAGTTTTTTTTTTTAATTGGTGGTTCACACAACTAAAAATGTTGGGAACCACTGATTTAAATCATTAATTTTATATTATCATATATATATATTATATATATTTATAATATTATTTGAAAGTGTCTTTTTTAATAATGTTATTGAACAAATTTTTAATTTACTTGATGTTAACCTAAATACAATAAACATTATACACTATTAATTTTTTTTATCAAATATATTATCAATACTTCTATTTGTTGTTAAATTATTCAATAATATTTTATTATTATTCGTTATATAATAAATATAATATAGGTACTTTCTAACGTGATTAACTTAGTTAAAAATAATAACTTAATAATTCATGTAAATAATCATTAAACATGAAAAATACATAAGCCCTGTTTGTTAGAAGTAATTTCGTTCTTATTCTCTATATATTTCAAATGCGGTCTCTCCGATAAATTTACATTGGTCATATATGTGGAAAGGTTTCAGTTATCTATAGAATTAAAATACACCCCGTCATACGAATATATCGGTGAAGCATTGGAAATTTAAACGCTTAGAGTGACTAATTATAAAATAACAAATTACCAAACATTTTCATATACAATTTATTGTTACAATTACTACTCACTGGTGAAATATGTAGAATTTTGTCATAGATATGTCGATTTGTTCTATTTACGTAGACTAATTTATTTTATGGCGATACCAATCACAACTTGTATGAATCATTTTTATTTCTGTTAACTGTTCACATTCAGCGTTTACATTTTTCTCAAGTCATAGGTACATACTATACTGTATTTAGTTTAAGAACATAAAGTCAACCGGCAAAAATCGGTCGTATTCGCGCATAAAAGTGACTGATGATAAGCGCTGTTGTCGAACGTCGCTACACCACGAGGTGACGTTTTTACATTTCGTAAATATGATATTTGCATTTATATACATAATAAGTATAAATATATGATATTTTTGATATAAAATGCCCTATTATTCAAAATTTTATGACACGAATATAAATTGCAATAAAAGTACAAAGAAGATTAATAATAATAATAATAATACGCGTGAACGCCCCAGTCAATATTAACATAATATTTATATTAATTTAATGTATTTAATATTAATATGTAGTAGTCACGTCACCACGAACACCAGCCGCATGTTGTGATCGTGTAAAATATTATGTTTTTATCACGGGTAAATAAACAGGCATGTTCACCATGTTATTAATATTCATTAATTATAATTTTAATAAAAATGTTAATTTAAATATTGGATTATAATTATATTGCACTTTATTACTGCACATTTACCCAAGCTACGTCACATTTTCGCCATATGACAGTGATTATAATCAAAGTTATTTAGTAATAATTATCACTGTTATTATTTAATATTATTATAATAATAATATTATATTAATAATATTATTATAGCATGTACTTTAGTTGTTTTTTTATTGTTTTTTAAGATAACTTGGTGTGCAATATAACCTTGAGAACATGCCTGTTTATTTATCCGTTTTTATAATTATCCGTATATACGGCGGCGGTTGCCACGGCAATGAGTATCAGCAGCAGCCGACCACCGGTGGCCAATCATAAAGCACCTGGCATATGGCCGAAGGGTCCGACTATTCTGGAACCGGCTCAGTATGCATATGCGACGTTGTATGTTCTTAAAGTAAATAGAGTATATACAAGTTTGTATATGATATTGCCACTCTATATATTCTTTACTTTATGGATCAAATGTTATTTCTTTATAACAATTCTTTTCAGACAAATATCATATACACATAACTTTTGATTATTTCCGTACATATGATTAAAAAAGAAAAGTCATCCATTCATATAGCCTTTATACACCCATCATCATATAACCACTTTGTAGAGAATAGTGGTTTTTCGACCAATGCGCAGTGACCTATACGTCCACAGTTTTAAATTAAATTTTGAGTGCGACGCAATAATAAAAAAGAATACAATTTTATTTATTAAATAAAGATCGAACTTTTAAAGAATAATATATATTGGCGCTATAAGAATAAATTAGCGTTATTACAAATTATTAAAAAACATTTTACCATGTTTGTATACACTTAGGAGGAATTTATACCCGAATTAGCTGTTCCCTTCCATCCAACTGATAGTGTAGGAAATTTATGTTCTGTATTTTTATATTTAAATTATCAAAATTGATGTTATTTATAAATCACAATAAATAAAATAGATAAATTTCTCTTTAAAATTAAAACTCATAAAATACTACGGTTGAGTATAGACACTTAATGTTCTTGTCTTTAAATAAAATTTTCAATTTAATCTAATATACGAAACTACAAAATTTTAATCAGAATGTAGAACGTAAGTTTACCAAAAATTTCAGTTTGATAGATATTTAGATCATAATATGATTCTTAGATCAGAAAATTATATACAAAATTCGGGTTAACGTAGCTTTAATTTTTACTGACATGTAATAATTAAAATATTTTACTCATTTTTTAATTACATAAACTTTAAAAGAATAAAATGAACAAAAGTAAAATTTAAATTTAAGATAAATAATAGTGATATTTACGCACAATATCCATGTAGATTAAATAGATATTATCACGTATTAATACTTATTATAAAATATTAAGATTAAAATATATTAATGTCAATTTATAGTTAAATATATTAGAACATTGCACAAAAAGTACTTACCTATGATTTTATAATAGCCGCCACAATAGTTCTTTAAAATATCATTATTCAATCATTTATAATATTTTATAGAGAAGGTTACGTGAGATTTTGTGCACACAGTTTTACTATGAAAAACATGTACGAATCAATTCATCTAAGTAACGTCAGACTACAAATGAAGTACCGAAGATCACGATGTTCGAACGTACCCGAAGAGAGCATGTGGGATTACAAGGATCTACAAAATCATTTAGTGTAAGCCAAGCTACATAATTCTACGATCAATGATCAATGGTGTATATAGAGTATAGACACCTTATATTTGTAATGAGGATCATTATTAAAAATCAAATTTAATTTATTACTATTAATTACTACATTAATATAGAACAATCTGAAATGACACTGATAATAATTTACACAGGAAATATGTGAATTCACTATGATATTTTAGGAATACTAGAATTCAGTCATTCCACACTGTTCGAAATTTCATCATTTTGGTGATTTTTGACATAATGGGTGCTATATTATTTTTTATTATTTGCAATTATATGTCGAGTAATAGGAAGAGTATTATGACTATTTTCCTAATGAAAATAAAAAAAATAATCACTATTTAAGGTAATTGTATCTGATTATAATCACTTTACGAAGGCCTGATGGGTGGCGGGGATCTTTAAAAGTCACTTCACACCATTTGCGTGTTCAAGTATTTTCGTGAATAGTGTGTGTGGCTTTTTCACGAAAACTATCACACGCAGTCGAAGCGATAAATCCATGAAATTAAAAGGCACGACAAAAATTTCGGTATCATTTCTTATTATTTTATGTTATCATACGTTTTTGTGAACAACATATTATATTTTTATAAATTCGTAAATTGGATAATATATTTTAATTTGTTATTATGGCGTCCGAATGAAACGATAAAAAAGTTTTAAATTTAATTGACGATTTAAAAAATTACTGTTGTTTGTGGGATCCATAAGATACGAACCGTAAACTGCTCTGGGAATTATTGTTAAATCTTTTCTTTTTTACGAAAAAAAATATAATAATTGTAAGAACGCACTTAAAAACAATATATATGTAACGAGAACTAAATAATAGAAAGTACAACTGAACGGAGAATTCAAGTAAAAATCAGAAACACTACGAATAGTGTGGAGCTACCTTAATAATTATGATTAGGGCCTGTAAAACGATGTTTTTCTAATTAAAAATTGTTTGGATAACATAAGTTATAAAAGTTATTTTTGAATGTTTAGTGCATTTTTCGATATTTTAATGTCGTTTATTGTCATTTTAGATCATTTTACACCATTTTTCACTAAACAAGAGAAAACTCTTGTGTTTATTATTTTCTATTATAGTTTATTATCATTATATTATAATTTATTATATCATACAAACTTTTTTTTTTCGTTTAAAATTCATATTGACTATTACAATGAAACATTCGTACATAAATATTAGTATAAATAATGTAAATTCCGCTGTAAAATGTTCAAGTTTTTAGGTCATTAATTAATTTTTTAATGGCACTTTTTAAGATTTTATTGCATTTTTTATCTTTCAAGCTATAAAATCATATTATTAATAAAATAAAATAAATTATGATATATCGATTCTAACATTCAATACAAACGGATCTCAATAATTTGAACTTATCACAGATATTTATTTTTTATATGAAATTCTAGCGTGACCTCAAATAGGAACAAAACGTCATCATTGTGTTGTTAAATAACTAATTGTTTCTACAGCTAACTCAAATTCATTACTGTACTATTTTTTTTATACATTCTTATATCGTGGTCATATAAACCGAATGAATCTCTGTCACCTTTATGGAGACGTGGATTAATTGGAACCACTATAATTCTTCAGCATCTTTTCCCACTGAATATTATTTGGCCTATTTGGTATAAATAGTACAGAGAAAATATAAATATTTTTCTAAAATAATATATAGCATCCCAATTCTTTGATTGCAGGTCCGTGTCCGTCGTATCTATCTTTATTAGGGACGCTTGATTATTTTCTCGAATAATCGATTATTTAAAAGGAAAAATCAATTATAATCGATTAATCGATATATATTAGTAGATAGACGATTGTTTTAATAATTGTAATATTGAGTAATCGAATTATTGAATAATCGATTAATTCAATAATTACAATGTTTTCTTAGATAAAAATTTGTTTCATGCTTCCTTGATTCAGAATATACTAATTTTATTGCATATAATAAATATATAAATATAAGTTTTTGCATTTTTATGCATTTTTAGCTATAAATGTATTTTTTGTTTTTAACGTAATTTTTCTACATTTTTTCATATTTTGGGTGATTTTTTGTAGTTTTTGTACAATTCGGGATGCATTTTTTTCAAATTTTAGATTTTAAAGAATATTTGTGTAATATACAAAAAAATAATTTTATTATTATTATTATTGTGGGGTTTTTGTTGTGATTAAATTTATCGCATACCGATAAGATTTACCGTTTGCGTGTTATTCATTTATAAAACAAGTGCTTTTTCAAACACACACTTGTCGAACGTAACGCATATCGAGTATTATATTTATAAATTGTATGGAATAAAGCCGATAAACAAGACTAAATTGACATGGACGTATTGATCGACGTATTAATTTCAGTAAAAGGAACTATTGTCAGTAATAATTCGGCATTCGCGTTCACCATTTAACTGATATTTTTAAAATTTTATATTTTAACGATTTTAAACATACCGAAAGTAAAATCGTTTGTAAGTAGCCACAACATAGTTGTGCAAGTGAATATGGAAACGATATTTTTTTTAGTGATGGTGAAGTGAAAAAAATATATTTGGGGAGTTGAGCTAAAAAAATATGAAAAAACAAAAACGCAAGTATTGCTGACTAATACATAAAAAAATTTATCATTTAATTTTGAGCTATGTAAAACATTATTATTTCCTAATATTCCACTTAATAAAATAAACAACGAACATTTTTGACATTTTTTAAAAAATATATTAAAATTGATATCTTAGATGAGTCCACCTTACCTAAGAATTATGTTGAACAATATTATAATGATGCAATACAAAAAATTCGGGACTACTTTGGAAATAAAAATTTGGGTCAGCATGGATGAAACAACCGATGTCGAAGGGCGAACGTGGTAAATGTCATTATTGGAACTTTGAAATTAGAAAATGCAGGAAAAATGTTTTTGTTGCATACTGACGTTGTAGAAAAAGCGAATAATTTAACAATCGCCAAAACGTTTGATAAATCTATGTTAATACTATAGTCTCTTGGTATTAAACATGATAAGGTATTACTTTATTTTATCTGACGCGGCTCCATATATGGTAAAAGCAAGAAAAGCTACACAAAATCTATATTCTAAAATGGTACACGTAACTTGCATGACACATAGAGTGGCCGAAGAAATTAGGACAAATTTTCAAGATATAAATAAACTTATATCAAGTATTACAAAAGTATTTCTGAAAGAGCTATATCGAGTAGAAATTTTTAAAACTATATTGCTTCTGGAATTCTTTTGGCAACTAAACTCATACTCTCACGCTGAGGAACATAGATAAATGGAGCAAATTATTATTGTGCACATTTATCCAATATAAAAAACGATTCTGGAATTAAACAAAGTAATTCAGTCGCAATTAAAGATGCAAGGGGGCAAATGTTAAGCCCAGGTTTGGAAACAAATTTAATTTGTTTAAAATCTAATTTTCGATTTATACGTTTGGAAATAACACAGTTGGAGATGTTCTGGTTGTTATTATCAGAGTCAATTCAATGCATAAAAAAAATTTACTCTTTAATCCAATAAGCCCAAACTAAAATCGGATAAACAATAGCAACCAAAATAGAGAATCGTCATTTTGAAGAATAATGGATTTAAAATGTAACTAGCATCTCTAAAATGCTAGATGTCAAAGGTACAAGAGGAGAAGATATTCCAGAAGATCTAACTACTAATACTATGATCTACTTCCAGTATGCGCCCATAACGTCCGTTGATTTGGAGCGAAGTTTTTCATTATACAAACTTTTATTAACTAACAGACATCGTCGTCTTTTGTTTGAAAACATCAGACACATTTTAATTGTACAGTGTAACGGAAGGTCGGTATGTAAAATAATAAAATTCTTGTTTTTATTGAGATATAATTTTTTTTACTGTAAATTTAACTAAAAAGTTTATTACTAGCTACCTATTGTCTATTACAATTTTACAATCCATATTTCAAATTACTCTGACACTAATTATCACACTAATATTAGGTACCTACATGTATTAATAATTATTATTTTTAAATTAAATTGTTTTTACTTAGTTAAGTAGGTTTTGAATGGAACGGGTACAAAAATTAATATTTTGTTTTATCCGGTTACCTACTCACCTGTTCACGTCGGTGAAAAAATTTTTATGGTTGGAGCTGAACCTGGTTGGAGCTCAATAACGTAGAAATAAATATAGTGCTTTTGTGCATGAGTGTGTACTGTGTATACGTAAATACGAACTAATGTGTAATTGTAAATTCTATGGTGTGGTTCTGCTGCACCTATCGATGTACGGTTATAATAAATATCAGTGGCGGCTCGTGGGCTTTAAAAGTGGGAGGGCCATTAAAAATTGATCATTTCTGAAAAGCATAGAACACAATAATAATTATGTATAGGTGCAAATTTAAAAGGTATTTATTAAACCAAAATTAATACCATATAGAAAAATAAAAATATAAATACGTTTTACAAAAACCAAAAATTACAAAATAATAAAACTTTTATGTTTTATACTCAAAATTTAAGCGTTTATATTTAATTTCACTAAACAAGCCTTCCAAGTTGTTTTATTTCAATTTTCTGTTAATATGATACTAAATCTTTATCTACTATATTTTAATAATATAATATATACCAATAATAAAATAATAAATTAAATAAATTATAAAGAAATATAGAAATGTGCACGTGTCACGAACAATAACACAGTGAATACACTTATATAATACACATTATTCCGTATTATTCCGTAGTCCACATGCATGTTGGGCGATTAATTGTATCGCTCCGGCGGCCACATTATTACCGAATTCCCCCTTGTATGTTATTGTGTTTTGATCGTATAGTTGACGGGTGATTGTCAGCATCGCCCTAGCACAGAGCGCGGTTCAGTACTCGATAACCACGCAGATGTATAATAGGTACCTATTTCAACCGTGCTATTACCTACTTATATTTTTAAGCTCCGATTACCTCATAGTGTTTTCATAATAATGGGAAAATAATTTTAATTTCGATAATATTTTTAAAATGCATTACAATGTAAATATAAATAATTGTTAAAAAGTAATTTGTTACAATTTTAAAGGGGGAGGCGATCGCCCTGTTACCCCTACACACGAACCACCATTGATAAATATTTTAACAAAATTGTAATATAAAACAATGATAGTATTTATTGCTGATGACACTATAGGTATTGATAATTTACAAAGATATTAAATATCACAGCTAATTAAAGATAAACTTCGAATAGTGACTACATGATGACAAATTACAAGTTAAATATAGGTACTTATAATCACTAATAATTGGGTACTTACAAATTGTAGCGGATGACTGGCCAGTATCGCTGTACCTATTCTAAAATACAAAAATAATATAAAAATCAACAACAAATAATTGACAATAATAATAACAATAATGGTAACAGCCAACAGGTGAACAATACAATCAAAATTGACAACAATATTATAAAGGTTTCAAATAAAGGTGATGTGTAGTGAGTTAGATATGTGCGATTCAATAATGAATTTATAATACACATTTGGCTTAAACAAATAAAAAATGATTATTTTATGCGAATCCGTGCTGGTTTTGTTGCTCGTGAACTGTTGTCACACGAAAGAACAAACGAAACGTTCGCAACGACTCATGTAGGTATACGGCCGCCGCGACGAAATAATATTATATTAATTAATATTACCTAATATTTTGCAATAAATGTGTGTGTGAGTGTGTTGTCCAGACCGGTAACCGTAAAAACGTACAACGGCCCGATTATTGAATTCGATAACGAGGAGATGTCAATTAAGTACCATTTTTCATTTAACAAATTTGTTTAGTCATTTTTTAAGTGCAATTTTTATTGTTTTTAGAGCATTTTTGAGTTATTTATGTCATTAACATCCTATCTATAATAATAATAATCGAATAACTGAATAATCTAATTACAAATTATTTTAATAATCGATGATTTTTTGTATTTATCTTATAACCGATTAATCGAAATAATCGCGCAGCCCTTGTCTTTATAGATGAGCGTTTTTATCTAAATATAACATTCTATTTGTAAAATATTGTTTAACAAAGAAGTTATAACTATTTAAAAAATAAAATCTTAAAATGCTTATAATTTATTTATTATTATTATTATTATTGTTATTATATTTTACTTATAATACAAGTCTGTTTTTCTACGGGATTGTTGTGCTTTATAAAGTTAAATTTAAACAAACAATTTTGCACAAATTAAGATAATTTTGCGATTGTTACTTGTTACAGTATGACTCACAAAATTGCGTGGAGTGAGTATATTTCGTCGTAACAATAGATTAGTAATGTACTCTAGATATTTTTTGACTTACCGGCAATCATCGGTGGATAATATCGGAACAATTTACAGACCCTCACCAGCTAGTCCAAGTCGAAGCTTCACCCGACTGCTGGATATGATCAACTTTGGCCAATGGTATCTAGGAGACTTACATATACATTTGTTGGTTACAAGTATATATCGGTGTGTTATCAGTAAATTTGATGGCCAAGTTTTGGCTGAAACGTTGGTTTGCTCCCATATAGCTGGCTGTTCCTGGTGGTTAGTAATCTAGCTGGCCGTAAAAATTTAACTCCTATTAAATGATAGGAATAGAATATGCTATAGCTATATTTATTTACTAAGGCAAATAAACAATATTTGTGTGGAACATTCGTAATTATAATGACAAATGTAACCAATGCTTGGCAATAAAAATACTTGATATATGTACCAGTCATGTAGGAGCAACAACAATATTGGCCATATATTATCCAATTTGTCTAGTGCTCTCTCTCGTTTGTTATCATAATGTATTATGTAACTGATAACGATTGCTAAATAGGAAGACGGCCGCCTATTATTTTGTTTACATTTTAAGTGTCCCTTCTAATTTAATCTATTCTGTGCTTAGACCACTATGGTAGCAGTGGAAAGTATATTTGTTAAATATGAGTGATATTTTTATTTCATATCTTTATATTAATATAATATCATAACACGTAGTTACAAAATAAATATAAAAAAAATTTACAAATAAAAAGATCAATTTATGATAATGGTAATAATAATATACTATGGTAATTAAAATATTTATTTTACTATTCTAATTGAACAATATTATTACAATAATAATTGTTAGTAACTGTTGTATAGCGCGTGAAAACTACTTCTTGCCCCATCTTAATTATTTAAGGAATATTGATTGTACAATAAATTGAGTCATAACATTTTTTTTTTTTTTGGATAATCGAACAATTAAAAAAATTTAATTTATAAACAGTTTCTTTAAAACCAATATTTTATGTGAAATAAGCTGAAAATTAATTTTTCTTATTGGCCCAATAAGAAAACTGTTGGCGTACACAAAATTGGTCAGGAGTATGCACTCTAAAAACCTTAAGTATTAATTATTGTGTACCGTTAGACTATCCATCGTACTTATTTTCAAAACTACGAAAAATATTTTCATCACAAGCCTAAATTTATTCTTTATGTACTGTACTACAATAGAGTTAGTACAATAGGTTTTAGATTTCAAGAAATATTGATTTATAGAATAATGTAAAATTAACAATGCACACTCACTTATTAGATACATCTTCGGAAAGGAATATTGTGTATTATTAAAATATTGAAATATGTTATACATGGCATATTGAAAAATTCAATAATGTGATCAGATAATTTTCATAACAAATTTAGGTTTTTCACCTTTTTTAAATACTTAAACAAGGTAATAACATTAGATATTTACATTATTCACATTTTAGAAATATAGGTGAAGAACACGTATGGAACGAATTAATATTTCCTGGAATGTGTGAATGCATTTACGCAGTACTACAAGCTGCCACTGATGCTTCATTTTATCGTGCTAAATCGTTTCAACTTTTTGGAGCCGATTTTGTGATTACTGAAAACTATGTCCCATACTTGATCGAAATCAATTCCATTCCTGGATTGAACCCATCTACGAGTATTATCGCCAATTTAGTGCCCATGCTTCTTGAAGATATTATAAAAGGTATACCATTTCATTCACAATACATATTGGTACCGGGTTGCATAGATAATAATTGGTTACCAAATGTTCAAACTTGATTATTAGTTGGTCAAACATTTCGATAATATCAATTAATTTGCTCTTTAATCAACTGAACAAATATTGTGTGGTTATATAGTGGTTATCACTACCAAACAGAGTTAATATTTGTGTATTATGTAAATAAATTATTTATTGTATTGTGATTTCTATTTATGTTCCTCACTCTTCCATGATCTCATCGTCTCCGTACGATGCATACCTTCAAACGAAGTGACTCGGCGGTACGGCCCTTCTCGTTCTTTCCGCCTACGACTACCGAACGGACACCACGTTCCGAACGTTCCACAGGCCTCGTACGACACGGATTTACGTCCGCCCTTTTCCTTGTAATCACGTATATTGTTTAATTTAATTTAATTGTAATTTCTCGTCCAAGTCTAATAAAATATATTCGTGATTCGCGCTGTATTTGCAATAATTATTGTTTGTTTATTCATTTCAACCATCTTCCGTATCTACGTCAGAAACCTTCTCCGACAGAGTATACTTGTTAAGTCGTTATACGAACTTAAACGTCTTTGCTCTCGTGACCTCGACTTGCGCTAAAATCGGCTTGATAACTTATTGGTCTAATTCGTAGAATAATATTTAGTTTTATAATTTAGTTCCATACATCGCCTATATAATTAAATGAAGCAAGCAAAACGTATAATTATCGAAGTTCTACCATTTTAAAGAATAGAAAATTATATAATGCTGATAAACGAAAACCAATATAATCAGAAATTTAATTATTCACATTATAAATGTTCGATCAAGTTTTCAAAATGAAATGTAATTATTTTCTGTATAACTGTATAAATTCAATATATATATGATATAAAGATTTAGTTATAAAAAACAGGCCAGTAGGCGATGGAAGTTCGTCGAATAGGGTTTTGAATTAATAATTTCTTTCAGTAAAACTACTCAAATTTCAATGTAGTATTATTTTTGATTTTTAAAGATTTTCTGTAGTTTTCCTTTACCGTACATTAAAATCAATGCTTAACGCTTAAAAATACTGAGCAAATCGAAAAATAAACTTTTTTAAATTCCAACTTTAAAACATTTCTTACCGTTAATTTTTTACTAGAAAATCGTACTCATCTTCTATCCAAAAGTATTAATATTTTGGATTATGCCAATATAGTGCTATTGTAGATAATTAGTAAAAATTTAAATTTTCCAGTTATCAATTTCCTAATTGATAAGCATTATTTTTTAGTAGATTCAGTGCACCAATCCTTACATGCTTACCCATTTTTCGGTAGCGAAATGCATTTAGTACTTTGAAGATGTAATTTTTTAATTTTCCCAATAATTTTATAATGCGTAAGAAAACACAAACACAATAAAACATAAAAACAGTAAAACCCAATTACCTATATGTTTATAAGGACTCTTAATTTTAAGAATTTTATGTCATAAAAGTATTTAGGTTTTGAGATTGTTTTCCATCTACCTACACTCGTTTATACTTATTGAGTGAAAATCAACTTGTATAAGATTAGGAAATGCTAATTTCATATGAAAGCACACCGTAATTATTATTTAAAAGAGTGCAAAATAATGACAGTGTGAACGTTGACAAACTTATCATTTATATTTATACCCTCTTTACCATTTATCCATTTATGATTATCGTCGTTTAATTTATTTAATGTTCAAGTGGTCGTCGACTACGAAGAAGACTCGAACGCTGATACGGGATTGTTCGTAAAGGTTGTGCCAGAAAATGTGATATCTACTATCGACGAACCAGTGAAGAGAACAGTGGGACAACAAAAGATTTTAAATGACCTAAAATAAAATTTTTCAATACTCTGTATGGCAAGTGAAACGAATAAATGCACGTATTTATAATCAGTCGTAGTTGTCCACATTTATAATTCATATATTTTAATATACATAGCAATAACTATAAAGTAAGAAGAGAATACTATTTCATAACATTTTCGTAGTACACTGTGTATAATGTTTAATTAGTAAAAATTTCCTTTTTGAATAACATTATGTTATTTATTAGTTTATGTTATTAATATTGCGATGATACCACTACTAACAGCGGTCATTCCATGTCAAATCAACCGGTATTTTGGCTCTTGACATCTCAGATTTGTGAAATATTTGGTTTACTTGTAGTACCTATAAATAATAATAAAACGGCAAAATTTTAGATTTTTTAAACATGTAGTTTTCGAGTTATTGATGTCCAAAAATTTTAAAAAACCCCATGATTTTGACCGTATTTTGAAGGCTGCAAATTTTTTTTTCTCATAAAGTATTTGACATAGAGAACTCAAATTGGTTGGGGTTATTCTCTTCAGTTTTTAATGGGTATTTGTTTAATAAAGTGTGTACTTTTAATGAAACATTTTTATTTTTTTTAATTCTCAAAACTATTTTTGGAAAATCCAAAATACGTCTTATTTGATATTTCTGGGAAAAAAAATATGTTTTGTAGACACTGCTTGTCTACTTATTTGCAAAATTTCAGAATGAGATGACAATGGGTTCTTGTACAAAAAAATTTTTGAATCATTTAAAGTGACATTTTTTTCGTTTTGAAAACAATATTTTGGACAATCATTAATTATATATATATTTTATATAATAATTTTAATAATAATACAAATATTATGCAAATTAATTACTATATATAGTAGGTACTATATAGGCATATAACTATATATAAGTAATTGTACATTTTAAAGTTTAATAGAAATAATAAAATCATATGATTATATCTTTAGGTACTGTAGTAGGTATGGCAAAACTATATAAATATATATGTTATAAATAGGTATATATGTAGGTACCTATAAGAATATATACATGCTGACGTGTATACTAATAAAGCTAGAAATGTCATCACACCAGTCAAAATTATAAATTTTCTATTTTGCATTTTTTCTAATTATTATTAATAATAAAAATATCATGATATTCTGTTCAGTTTCACTCGCAAGGAGGTACTCGGAAGAGACCTCCGAAAAGGCGAAATATAATATTTAAGTTTTATATTGATATACGTTTGCTATTGTATTAAAGTGTTTTGTATTAAGAGGCCTCGGGAGAAGCCGTATTTTAAGGAATATTATATAGGCAACTTATTATTCTTTCACTGGGCGGCTATGTGCTTGTGTGAGTCGTAAATTATCACTAATGTTAGTAATCCATGTCGTAATGCCAGAGCAACGGGTACACGTGATAACAAAACTCATTTCTTTTGTTGTCTATCTATATGTATTATGAACATTATTGTCAATCCCAATAATTAATAGGCCCGCGCCACATCAAAAACACATTATTTTAAACTAGTGCATTTTTCGCAAACGGTTTTCCATGAAAGTATAATGAAAAAAAAAACAAATCCTAGGTCAATAAATTAATTTTGTATTCTTATGATTTATAAATAATAATGTTTTCGTATTTATACGACTGCATGAGTATTTTTCGGAAAATCTGCGCTCATTGTGCGACGCTTAGGGGTTCTAACTTTGGTTTTATACTTACTATTTATTTTACTATAATATTGCAAAAATGTACAGCAGCCGATGTATAATGTTTAGGTAATATTTACTGTTTTACGTTTACAGAAAACCAGAAAATCGAGTGATGACCAATGATAATAGAAATGCAGTAATAATGACTAATGGTTTCTCACAATACCTATATTGTTACCTATTAATAATAATATATAATAATATTATTACCTATAATAATAATATAAATTATAACCCGAAGTGTATATTATATAATATATATTATATGATTATTTAACACATAATAATATATTTTACCATTCTTATCTGATGTTTCACAATGCCGCGGACAAAGTATAATAATAATATTAAATATTATATTGGTAGGTATCTAACAATGCGGGATGTCGAGGTCACTTACGCACTTAAAGGTACAAGTCAGCGATCTATTTTATTGCCACGAAAAAAATGATTATTTTTCATTCAAATAGATATTATATAATAATATAATATAATATGAAATATTCCATCAGAACGTCGAAATGCGTACTCAAATGATACATTTTAAAACGTTAATATATTCCTCAGAACATTCTTGAGGTATCGGTACCAGGAAAAATTCGAACATTATTTCTCATTAATTAAATATTTGTATTTGAAATTAAGAAAAATTTTGAATTTTAAGTATTACAATAAAAATTTAAAAAAATTTTAATTTTCTTTTGTACGATTCCTCAAACATGTTCTAAAGAATACAATAAAGTCTTGAAAATTAATATCGGAGTAAGCATCGTGTCGGTCTGATGGAATTAGAAACAGTAGTTTTTGACATAATTTACGGCACTCACGAGGCCCCTTAAGGTTTGCTTTATGAATTTGTGTTGCCGTATACGTCAAAACCTACATTGACAAAGTTGTCGCCCAACGGACT
This sequence comes from Pemphigus obesinymphae, assembly GCA_025469235.1. NCBI lineage: Eukaryota > Metazoa > Arthropoda > Insecta > Hemiptera > Aphididae > Pemphigus > Pemphigus obesinymphae. Next base: position 31,564 of record JAIPRL010001063.1, read on the forward strand.
CGAAGCTCCACGACTCCGAGATTAAGATTTATCAACAAGGACAAAGTTGGCCCCCAACGGAACTCGAAGCACCACCACTCAGAAAGATTTGGATTTTTTTTGCGATTGAGTACACTTTGATTGACGATTGAGTAAGGATTACCCATGACCGACATCAAGACGAAACAAAAATTTCACATCAAGATATTGGAATTTTTTTTTAATTTTATGACTGAGTACAAATTTTGCCAAGGTATGGTGTATTTTTTTTTCTCCTTGAGTAAAAAGTTTTTTTTAGTTTTTACCGAACTTGTTTTTGTGTGTAGAAGCTTTTACCTACATTAAATTTCCCTCCTGAGTTTAGGGAATTATTTGATTTTACGTGTGGAAATACGTTTTATTTTTAGTTTTTATTGTACCTATGTTTTTATTTTATTTTTTTTTTTTTGACGTGCGTGGAATACGTTTTTCAGTTTTTTTTGTATATTTTCTATGAAGAAAAAAACCTACATTTCCGCGTTTTATTCATAAAATACATTTTTCGAGTATTTTTATTGTATGTTTTCTATATAAAAAAATACTTATATTTTTTTTTTCGTATCTGATTAATACAATTTTCAATGTACTAAAGTTAAATAGGTGCATATTTTTCATGCATATTTGAGACATCTTTGGTTTGACCAAAACCTTTTTTTCCGTTTAGGAAAGAAAAATATTTTTTGGTTTAGGTGTAATCGATTTTTACACGTTAACATTTTTACCACTATTTCTAGGTAAAGTTTTTTTACCAAAAGTCTAGTTTTTTATATGGAAATATTTTTTTTCTCTTATATTTTTTCTCCCCCTTCAAATTTACATTTTAATTTTTTCGAACAATTCACATAATTTTCTTAAATATAAAATGGAATATGAGCGATCAAAATTTGACTCTCTGAAATTTCTAATTCAATTAATAAAATAACTGATATTTATTCATTAAAGAAAGATCAGCTAATATGAACTTGTGCTTATTGAAAATAATTAAATATTTTGGGTAAGATTAATAATCATTTACGACCTAGACTGGTTAGGTATTTCAGAGGGGAATTAAAAACCAATGATATAGACTAGTGGTTTTCAACCGGTGTGCCGCGAGCGTCCTAGAAGTGTGTCGCGTAAAATCTATTAATAGTTTTATAAATGTAGTATTTACTTGTATTATCGACAGTCAGTGACAAATAGTAGACATTAAGATAAGATCCCCTTGTTAGTATTAGTATACCCGTCGCAGCCGAATCCGACGTTATACGTCGCATAATATTGTATTATATGTATGTGTACCTATGTGTTTGTTTTAATAACGTATAGGTATATACTATATTTTCAATTATTTTATTTTATTTAATTATTTTTCATTATAATTACAATTTTTATAATGGATAAATTTCTAATTCGTTCTACGGACAGAACTTCGATGAGTGAACAACCCAAAAAAAGACTAAATTAAATATCAGACGTCAATATTATGATGATTATTTAAACATAGGATTTTCTTAGTCTGGTAATGTAAATGATCCTCGTTCATGGTGTCTTGTCTAAAACGTCATTTTCCACCAAGCATTCTCATTTGGTAGATAAAGATGTTTCATATTTTCAACGTTTACTAAAATCCGAAACTCAATAATCTGTAAAAATGACAAAAAAAATACTTAACCATTTCTGACAAATCTCAAGAAGCTAGTTATCTAGTAGCAGAGCTCGTAGCTAAACAAATGAAACCACACACAATAGCAGAAACACTGATTTTACTAGTTTGCCGTGAAATAGAGAAAGTACTTTATGGCGAAGGAGCTAAAAAAGAAGTGCTAAAAATTCCTATATCTGACAATACCATTAGTAGACGCATAGAACACAATACTGAAAATATTGAAACAATCCCGCGATTTTCTATTATCTGCATTACAACTAGACGAGTTAACTAACATAAGTGGACAAGCACAACTTTTGGTATTTATACTCTTTACTACTTTTCTACTTTAAAACTTTTGTGTTGTAAAACACTTCCAAAGACAATCAAAGGTGAAGACATCTTCGAAATCGTAGATCATTATCTGAAATTTGCTAATTTACCATGGGATAAATGTATTGGTATATGTACCGATGGAGCTCCCGCAATGGCTGGTTCAATCAAAGGCTTTTTTTGCCAAGAAAAAATATGAAAATAGAATTTTTGACCATTGTTTCCTTCATAGAGAAGCCCTTGTGACACTCGTTGGCGGTTGATTTAGGGGAAGTTTTATATCAAGTCGTGAAAGTAATAAATTATATAAATATATTTATGATTTGAGTAAAGAATTAATTGTATTTCTAACTATAAAAGAATTAAAATTCGAGTTTCTAGGAGATAAAGAATGATGGAACAAAGTTTCTTTTAACAGGCCTTTTTGAACATCTGAATAAATTAAATACAAACATGCAAGGTCGTAACGATAATATCTTCACATCATCTGCAAAATTATGGTTTTTAATAAAAAATTGACTCTATAGAAAACTCGTGTTGACAAAAAAATTTGATAATGTCCCCTCAGACTGTAGAACGAGATGTAGATGCTAATCTCGTATCATTAATAGGCCTCTCTATCATGTTACTGAAAGACAAAATGACTAAATACTTTCCTAGTATAAATGTTGAAGACTATGACTGGGTGCGAAATCCATTCAGTGTATCTATTAATAAGGTGGTTGGTTTAAAATTCGCTGAAAAAGACAATTTTGTCTCGCTAAAAAATGAATATTGAACTTGAAATTTAAAGGAAATGACTGTTAATCAATTTTGTATATACGTTCGAGCACAATATTCTGAAATATTAATAAAAGCAATGACAGTTTTAGTACCATTCTCCATGTCGTATCTGTGCGTACAAGGATTTTCAGCACTCACAACAATAAGAAGTAAAAAAAGAGTATTACTTAAATCCGTAAAAGAAGAATGAGAGTAATCTTATCAACTATTCGTCCTCGAATTAAACACTTATGCACCACACGTCACGTCCATGAATTTGACCCATCCACATACAATTAGCTTTTTTAAATTATAGTCAAAAGTTTGTAAATAATTAGCAAATAACAGCAAATTCATTACCAAAGTTAACAAATCATTATTACGATTTTCACATCAAATTTCTAGTATGGTGGGCTAACTTCAGGTATCCCACCTACTTTATCCAATTGACCTCAAACGAACGCCAGAAGTTAGCAAATTGATTTTTAAAGTTAGCAAATCACTATAGTACTGGTAAAATGCATTTTAACGTGGGTGGGCTGATTTTAGGTTACCCACCTGCTTTATACGATCGGCTCCGAACAAACGCCAAAAGATAGCAAATAGTTAGAAAATAATAGCTAGTCTATTCCCAGCTGCATGTGATTACTCAAAAGCATTATTGGGTGCCATTTCAAGAGCATTTTGTAATGGTGTTACGTTGTGTGGTTTTGTGAAAAAATGTTTTAATATTTTATACTTCAAATCGAATAATGATTTGCCTCTATGTTACATACGAGTTAACATCGCTCATTTAGTTAAATTAGTTTGTCGTTGGAAATGTTTGACAGGCACACAAAATTATCGTTTAAAACAATTTTATGTTAGATGTGTTATATTTTTGGTTGGAGCAAATTCTATAGAAGATTTTGAAAATTTGTTACTTGATATCTTAACAGTATCTATAAATCAAACAGAGGGTAATAAAATTGAAAATGCAGGAAAATGTCCAGCCGAAGAAGTAAGAAATAGATTAATCATTAATATACGAATTTATAAAATTAAATCAAAAAGTATTTCTAACTTATTAGTAGAATTATAGTGATGGAATTAGTCCACATTATTTACCTAAGTTCACAGAAAATATATTGAGACTGTATAAAGAATTTCCATTGTGGTCAAATAAAATGTGTCCAATATTTAAATCGCCATACATAAATGCAACATCTGCAGCAGTTTAAGGGGACTTTGCTTTACTTAAAACCAATATACTTAGACACATGACGACACCCATGACGGTTGATCAATTTTTAGTAACACATCTTAAGAGTATTGAATGTTCAATGAAAATTCTCCGTAGTAATCAGATACAGAAATATAGCTTCAAAGAAATTTCTAGTAAACAAAATAGTTATGATGTAGAAGAACCAGGACAACAAGTAAAAGCCAATGATATAACCAGCATGTTCGCTTAGTGATTTCAATACTGAAGAAAAATATAATTATGATTTAATGAACTTTGAGTATAATAATAAAATTAATTTTCAATATTTTAGTGAAAATTTTATAGGTAATAATTATAACAACATTGAACCAGATGTGCAAACCCATCAAAAAACACCAATAACATCACCAACATGTTCAATTGTTAGTACATAAACAGTTGATGAAAAAGAAACATGGGGTGGAATTTACAATAATTATGAATGAACCTTTAAAGAAATCTCAAAATAATTCAAAAAATAAAAAAAGACCAACAAAATACATAAATTCATGTCCTGAAATTGATCGAATTTTAAATAGATCAAGAATGCGATCTCTATTAATATCAATAATATTAAATGGAAATATATATTCAGTATGCGTATTTTATAAAAAAAACATATGCTGTAAACAACATATGCCCTATAGATTCGGTAATAGTTGCGATTGCGGTCGCATAATATGTTGATTATGAAAAATATGCTTCTTTTATAAATGATACAAGAAATTAGTTTTTAGATTTGGGAAAAGACTTTGGACTTCATGGTTCATCCAAATTAACATATAGGAAGAGATTAAAGTTATTGCTGCCATATTTTAATATTTCTACTTGTATTCCTTCAATTAATACTCTCAATGCCGAATGTAACGTGACAAAAATCATACAAGACTACTTAATAAATATAAAATATTTAAATTTATATTTACTCCAAGCTCAATTCAAATAACAACGTCCTCAAATAATAATTGTCCAAGAGAAGATAGGATAAGAAATTCTGCATATATTATATTAAATAACTTTAATCAAGTTAAATTTTCCCAACTTCAACAACAAATTAAAAATTATTTAAAATCTAAAATAAAAAAGTGTTATTTAGGCAAAATTCCAATAAATATGGACTTAAACAAAGACAAGTAAGCATATAATATACCACTCATTTAATAATTACAAAAGTTAACAATTCAATAATATACCATAGTATCGTTTTATATTTTATAAAACCATAATTAATCAAAATAAATTTTACACTTATTTTTCAGATATGTATTGATTGCTGTCATTCATCATGCTTCATTTCATTACACTACTTATGTGAGACGAGCATATGTTCAATGGGAAATGCACAATGATTTAGAACCAAAAATTAAGAAAATCAAGAATTTTAAAAACATTTTAGTCAATCCACATTTAATTATGTACATAAAAGAATAAAGAATAAGCCTATTATTCTTAATTATTATTTGTAACACCATTTTATTAGACTAATATTAATTATTATATTATTTAATATTAATAATAATATTAAATACGAAATATAGCTATTTCATTTTTCTATTTTTTTTTTCAAATTTTTACCCATTTTAATTATTTTTAGAATTAAATTCAGTAATCGGAAACGTTTCATTTCGTTTTAATTTATTACTATTTATAATTAAATGTTTATTTAATTAGATCAATATACATCAGTAGCGGTTTTTACAAAATATCAAGGGGAGAGGTCGATTTTTTGGTATGACACAAAAAACGGTTTTATCTCTAATCTGACAGTCCACCCAAGAGTAGTTACTATATCGTATTGTTGTTATATTAAAAATAAGCAGTTTATAAATAAATTGTCAATATTGTCATACATTATTATTTTTATATTAAAAAATTCGTTAATCAAAACTCAAGGGGGGGGGGTGGAAGACGATTTCCCCCATTGCGACCTTCAAAATCGTCACTGATATATAGTAAAACAAAAGCAACATATTTACAAATATATTATACATTTTTTTATAAATTTAAACCTAACCTTAAATCACCTATTATGTATCCGTTATTTTTGAAAAATAAACTATTAATCTAAATATTAATAAACTATTTGCTATCTTTTGGCGTTTGTTTGGAGTCGATCCGATAAATTTGATGTTGCAACTTAATTTTAGCCCACCTATTGTTTCCGTTATTTTTAAAAAATTCGCCAAAGGCGCAATTTTGATTTGCTGACTTCGGGAATAGATTTGCTATTATTTGTTATTTGCTATCTTTTGGCGTTTGTTTGGAGCCGATCGGATAGAATAGGTGAGTCACCCGAAATCAGCCCATCCACGTTAAAATGCATTTTACCAGTACTATAGTGATTTGCTAACTTTAAAAATTAATTGGCTATTATTTTCGAACTATTTGCTAACTTCTGACGTTCGTTTGGGGTCAATTGGATAAAGTGGGTGGGATACCTGAAGTTGCCCACCCTACTAGAAATTCGATGTGAAAATCGTAATAATGATTTGTTAACTTTGGTAATAAATTTGCTATTATTTGCTAACTGTTTGCAAAATTTTGACTATAATTTAGATAAGCTAATTGTATGTGGGTGGGTCAACTTCATGGACATCCATACGTCAAGCACAAATATGTCATTGATCATTCACTATAGTACGAGTATGTACATATGAAATAATTATTTCTGCTAATATAATTATATTAAAAATAATAAAAATTGAAACGTATGTTTGTAAAACACTTTTCATCATTGCATTAATTTATTTCACAATTACTAATCATTTAGAAGTCTAAGTCTAGTATTTTTATAAATATATACATATCATATAATATATATATAGGTACCTACTACTTATATATGTTTAATAGGTATAATATATAGATTGGTGTGCCGCGAAAATTGTGTAGGAGATGAAGTGTGCCGCATTGTTGAAAAGGTTGAAAACCACTGTTATAGACGATAGTCTAGACGAGGTAGAAAAAAATAAAATTATTCAAAATACTATAACACAGATAAACACATTAGATAGTGAAAGATCAGAATGTATTCGTTTCACAAAGGAATGGTATGACAATAAAATTAAAAAATCAATTAAACAAAAGTTAGACAGTTTAGGAACCAGCTAAATTAAACAACTAAATAACTCATTATTAGAATTCCAAACATTTTTATTAGCAAATAATACACCAATAAAATTTTATTGTGACTATAAGGAAATATTAGGTCATATTTTTTTTTTAAAAAAAAATAATACAGCGATTGGGCATTGCATAAGCCGCTGTTTATCTATATCTATCAGAATCGCATTACAATTCAAAGATAAATTTAAAATCGTAGACAGTTTAATACGTCAGGAAAAACGATTGATGGATGTAGCTCATTTAAAAATTAATAATAATGGATATTATATCTTATTACAACGGAAAAATATTATGAAAAACCGTTATATGAAAACATGTTTAAAACATTACAAAATACCAGACAATTTTGCATAGAAAATAACCAGTTATTATAGGAAATATGTAAAAAAATTTATGAAAATCGCTAACCCCTTAACTGTTTTATCAAAAAAGGGCAATACATTTATTTGAGGGAAAAATCAAGAAAAGGCTTCTGAAACCTTAAAAAATTCTATCATTTCTGCACCCGTTCTCGAACATTTCAAAGATGGATTTCCAGTCTTTGTAACGACAGATGCGTCATTAAAGGGGGTTGCCGGTATTTTAGAGCGGGAAGATTCAAAAGGAAAAAGAAATCCAATAGCATTTGCATCTAGGAAACTAAAAGGAGGCGAAAAAAATTTTTCAACTATTGAATTAAGAATGGCTGCAGTTGTTTTCGCAGTAAATTATTTTAAAGAATATCTTATTGGTAGAAAAGTAACAGTTTTTAGTGACCATTTAAGCCTACAATTTTATAAAACTATGAAAAATCCATCTTCCCTTATTATTAAATTCATTTTTAAATTATTGGAATTCAATTTAGAAATTAAACACCAACGAGGCCTTTGGAATACCGCAACAGATTGTCTTTCACCTTATCCAATAAATGTTTTAAAATTAGGTGATATTTGAGAAGAAAATAATGTAGATAATGATAATGAAATAAATTTTAATAATATTAATTTAAAAATACTAAAAGAGAAATAAGTAGAGGACAAATTTTGTAACGGCATCTCATTAGCTATTCAGGGAAAACAAAAAAATAAGTATTATAAAAAATCTAGAAAATTAATTTTATCAGGACGTTTTGGCATTACGGAATTTTTAGCTAAACTTAAAAAAAAAAATATTGGCTAACAGTTTTACAAGACACACATAATTTTATTAAAACTTGCGTTTCGTGTCAACTTTAAAAAAATTCTACTGGGAAAAGGCCAGGTTTATTAAACAATATGGTCATTTAATTAATTTAAGAAAAAAAAATATAACAAAAGTCTTATATAATATAAAATATTTTAGATAAGGTATAATTCCCATAAAATCATACCTAAGATACTCATGGAGACAATTATTATACCTATATAGCTATACACACAAAGACAGGGTGAAGGAATTTTTCGCGCATGGTGAGCTATTTTGTATACCTATCTGGGCAATATTTTCAAGGCCTCACAGAACCTACAAAAACTGACGGAATCCACTATCATCTTCACAAACATAGCCTAGCAATCAAAAACAAAGTTTCTTTTGGAAGAAGATAAATCAAAAATTACTCACACAATCAATAAGAAAAAAAAATAAAAACAATACATCAAGAACATGTGTTTGGAGATCAAGATGGCGAAAAAATCCTACAACCACTCACCACCACAACCACCAAATTTGATATCTTTTTCAGATTTTAATAATACAAAATTTTTGTTTTTTCGTTCACTTCATTCTCCGAATTTTACATTCCTCACTATGTTTAAAATCATATGTTTTTTTTTCTCTCTCATCAATATGTTGTCAGGAAACTAAGGATAGATTTTTTTTATATTTAAATATAAAATTTTTATTAGATTTTATTTTACAAAATCTTCAAAAATGAATTTTATAAAATTCATTATGTTATACATATTATGTGAAATCATGCAATACGTATATTGTAAAGAATGAAATTATGTATTTTGATAACCATATTGTATAACAATAATTATTGGTCTAATTTTTTTTATATAATAAGTTTATATTTATTTATGGGTCCTATTCTATAACAGGTTATTTTTATTAGAGACATACTATATTTTTAGGATTATTCATTTCTATTATAATAGGATTATTTTTATGAATTTTGGAATACCTACCAATAAATAACAGCTTGGCGCGAATACAAACACTTAAGAAAACCTCATCATACCTACATTTCGTAGTGATATTTGTTTTCCTTTCTCAAAATCGTTCCCTTAACATTCTCTATAACTTAAAATTATATTAATATTTGTTTTTTTTCTTCCCTCAATAAGAATTTTTTTTTATAAATAATCCATAATAATTTCTAAAATATGAGATTACAATTTTTTTCCCAAACAAAAATATACCGGGTTTTTTATTTATATTAAAAATAACAAATTTACTTTATATGCGGACGAACATTAAAAACAATTACAAATACAGAAAAAAAAAAAAATGCATATTTAAAACCATTAACAATATCTATAATATTAATTCACATATTTAAACAAAATTGTAAATGACCCATATCATTCAAAATATGAGGTCATATTTTATTTAAATACAGCGGACTGTATGGCGAAACTATATAAATTTATATACTATATAATATATGTTGTATATAGGTACCTATATGAACGTGTGTACATGCTGACGTGTATACTGATAAACCTAGAAATGTCATCACACCCGTGAAAATTATGAATTGTCCATGTTGCATTTTTTTCTAATTATAACTAGACGAGATATATTATTTATGTTTTATATTGATATACGTTTGCTATTGTATTGAAGTGTTTTGTATTAAGATTTGTTTTATTAATTTGTGTTGCCGTACACGTCAAAACCTACACTGACGTATACTACAGTACCTACCCCTTCGAATATGAAATACAACTATATAATATTTTACATAAATTTCGAATGAAAATGGTATAAAATATGTAGACTATAGTAAATGTAATAGTAAATGATTGTGCGTTCTTGGAAGTGTTGGGTAAACAGTTTTATCTAGATAGGTACCTAATATTAGTCGATAATATGTTAATATTGTTATTACCTAAACATAACACATTTCTTCATACAATACCTGCCATTATATCATTTACTCACAATAGGTATTCATTTGTATTGTAATTGTAATTGCAATTGCCAATACTAACGATTAATACAAAATATTATTATATTTTATTAATATAATATATATTTATATTAATTTAATTTAATTAATTTATTTTAAAACAGAATAATGTATTTATACCTATAGGTATGGTGACCAGATATAATAATCCAAAAAAAAAAGTACGTTTTAAAATGTATACTCCTTTATTACAAAAAAAAAAAAAAAACTCGTTCCCCCTTGAGTGGATTGGTCAATGTGTAAATTATTTCACAAGATTTCTCATAGCTCATAGGCCATTTCCATCAACGCAATTTTTATTTTTTTTTTTGACCTAATTACTCTATTGTTTATATTTATTTTCCCTAGAAAAAACTGAATATTTGAAATAATTTCATTACAAGGTCAACTTATTAGGGGTGTATCTTTCAAGTGCGTATTTTAAGGTTGTCGATTGGAGACGGGCCCCCTCACCCATCACTCGTAAAATAGGCAATTAACTGTAAAAAAAATGTTGATTGTGCATTAAAAAGATAATATAATGTGTATTATAAAAAGCACATATAAAAACATCTGTTTCGCACCTTTCCTCCTATATAGATACAGGTCGAATACACTATTGGTGTCTTTACGATGAAAATATTTTGAAACATTGAATACACTGAAAATAAATAAATTTTTAAAGGCGAATATACGAATAGTACACAGTTATACAGTAGGTAGGTACATAATAATAATGTACTGTAATATTATTATATCGTAGTTCATACCAAAATAGCAAAATATTATCTTATTATACTAATAGGCATTAGGTCGAACCATAAAATATAAATAATTAAATCGCGCTAAATAATAAAATATATATTTATTAACCGGTGATATATTTAAAAAAGGAGTACAATTTCATGTACTTAGCAATATTGTTAAGGACACTAGGACAATTCAATAAAATAGAGTACTGTCCTACGAAAATAAGTACGTCTGGTCATCATACCTATATAGGCACTTGCCCCGGGCCCCATTATGATGGGGCGCAAAATGTAAAAATATTTAAACTTTTCGTTTCGTTTTTGATCTCCCATTGATCACTTTTTTTTTTTTCAATAGGAATTGAGGAATTGACGAATGACTTTTTTTTTTTTGCTCATTAAAATTTAAAAAAGGGGAGCTACAATTATTTTTTGCCCCGGAATTCTCTAGATCCGGCACTGCCTATAGATAGTTTTAATAAAATAGCGTATAATATTATAATATATTAGTACACTATATAGTCAATACACGCGTAGTACGTACATAGTATAGGTATATCTGTGTATACCGACATTTTAGAATCGATATCGTTTGACGTTGATCAACATATTATTATTGTTTATGGGCCACCGCTGTCGACACGGTTCGTGTTAATAGGTAAGTACCTAAATAATATTTATAGGATAATAATATAGTAATAACACGCAGCGGTGGACGTGCTCCGTAAAATAATATTAAAATTGATTGATAGACGCTATCGATAGTATAATTAAAACGTAGTCAATTAGGTACATTCGTTTTCGTACGTTTGGTTTCCATAAATATCAGTAGGTTAGTAGGTACCTATACCGAGAAAACAAATATTAAAACCCGAGCGCTGCAACTGTTTACACTGTACTGTACTCTTGTACCTATTATAATATTTACTTTAACCGAATAATTTATTTGAAATGAGTCATGCAAAAAATGAGTACGATTAATATTTATAAAACATAATAATGTTATTGCAAAATAATATATATAATTATTATCTATATTATTTCGTGTACAATATTATAAAATAAACATTAATAGGCAGGTAATCAAAAATATTGCAATATTGTCGGTTCAGTCGCCATGGGTCGCCGCCCCGGTAAACTTTAATTGTAATATTAAAAGTAATTGTAAAACTATAATAAAAGTACTATTTTGGCGGTCAAAAAGTTTCGAAGTGCGAAATGGAACTAAATAATTAAGTACTTACCCATTACATATTATAACATATTACCTATAAGGTGTCCAAATAGTGTCATGTTTAAGATTGGACGTATTCTGGCCCGTGATCTGGACATTTCAGGGGGGACCGACTTATATAAATTATAATATTTTTATTTTATAAGCTACCGGTTTTAGCAATAATCTGTTAAAGTTGTTCTTGGGATAAGGGAATTTAGGGATAGGAGAGGGGTAGCTAATACCACGAAAGCTAGGTCCATTTACCGGCTGGCAGTCTCGTCGAATTGAGGATATACAATATACATAGATGTATGTGGTAAACATTATTGTATATTTTTATAGGTTGATATGTTAAAATGGTTTAATAATTATAACAGTTTTAAACGGTTGTTTGTACATAAAAAAATACACTATTTTATAGAAAATTCTTTCTTCTACAATTTTTACTCAGAAACTTTTTGTTGTACGGCGAATAGAAAGTGAGATATTTATGAAAAGGCCGTTTTTTTTTAAATTAAAATCATATTTAAAAAAAATGGAAATTTGGCAAGTGGTATACTGCAAGAACGGTCACTAGTATACAAAAAATGCATATTGTAGAAAAAATATTTTATTTCTTCTACCAATTTCATGTACAAATTTTTTGTTTCACGAAAAATAAAAATCGAGATATTTACGAAAAGGCTATATTCGTGATCTTTGACCTCGAATAACCTTTGACACGTACATGATATTGATGATGACTTTTTAGATGTTATTTACAATGATATTAATAAGATGTATGTAAAAATGCAGCTTTTTTCTAAATTTTTTGTATTTTTCTCGCCGATTTTTCATCTAATTTGACTGGGATATCAGTCGAATTATATAGTCTTTGGTGTGATTTGACAATAGGTGTACTGCAGACGGTAGTTATCAAGTAAATAAAATATTATACATTTTTAAATCTACTCTTGGCGTGCGTTATTATATATATTATTTTTATAATATACTGTTATATTTTATGATATATATTTTCATTAAAAATACATATGGTACTTATATTATAATAAATAATAATGTAATGATATCAAATAAGTATGTAGGTATAAGCAAGTCTGGGCATTAACGAATTAAAAGTTAAAATTAAGTTAATTTTAATTAACTTACTTAACGCGTTACTTTTTTTTTCAGATTAACTTTTAACTTAATATTCTACATTTTTATTAAAATGAACGAGTTAACTTCAAGTTAATATTATACAAAAGTATCTAAATTAAGTTAAATTTTGTCCGAAAAACAATGCACATTTTTGAATGAGGATTTTGCTTTTTGGTACCTACACGCAATGTTAATAGGTACCTACAATAGCATGTACCTACAATAGCATGTACGTAATCGATAAGAATCGCTGCACCACTCATGCACACGCCGCGACGTTGGCCGTTCACGAATATTGGGCTGAGCCTGGTCTTTTTAACTACATGGAGGCTGGTATTTATGTCTATCCAGTATAGAAAATATATTGAAGTGATAGATACTGCTTATTTTATACTACATTACTGTTAATCAAACAAACATAATGTTTTAAAATGACGTGTTGTATTTTTATTTTTACATGTATACACTTTTTCAGGCAGAAGAAGTCCCCCGGTAGTTTTTTGAGCGTAAAGAATATCCATCCTTTTTTACCTTTTTACGATATATGGGTATATCGACCTTTTTTTCCTAATTAGCAAATTTTAACTTTTAACTAAGTTAAGTTACTTTTTTTCAAAATTAACTTTTAACTTTAAAAGTTAATAAAAATATACGAGTAACTTTTAACTTAACTTAGCTTATATTATTTTCTATTAACTTAACTTGACGAGTTAAAAAATATCGTTAATTTGCCCAGCCTTGGGTATAAGGTATACAACATAACACATAATATACACTATGCACTTATTAATTTTGAAAGTATACCTATATTATATTTAGCGTTGTGTTTTTAAATGCAAATCACAGTATATTAGTTATAAATTATAACATAGGAATTATAGTAGAATAGACGCATAGTGTTTACGAAAGTGATATAATTTTAGAAAAAAATGGTACAGTTTAGGTTTCTGTCGTTTTGTCGTAATTTATATTATAATTTATTTATTTTTTTATATACCTACTATGTTGTAAGCATTAACATTTAACTTTATTATATTATATATGCATGGAGCACGTACCTATATAACCACATATAATATGTAATACACCTATATAATTTATATTCTATTCCGGTTGCCAATTTCGTTTTTGAAATAGCATTGATTTAGATTAGAGCGGCTATATACGGCGATTACAATCCTTCGCGATTTGGACGCTGTGGAAAAACGCAGCCGGACTGCGAATTATCGTCCGAACGTCAATGTATTAAAAATGCAACCCCGTATATAGTTTTATGAGATGCAGCTATACGGGTAACGAATATCCGCCCCGTTTTTTTATTGTATTCAATAATACAATAATTGTGTATAGGTATTGATTTAATGCCGGTACTTACTATTACTAAATATGTATTATTAAATTATTTTATACTTCATTAATATGCCTCCTACCTATGTAATACAATTATTAATACAATAAAATTATTGCATTTTATATAGTAGGTACTAGAAGATAGCTATGTATTATATTATAATATCTAAGACAATTTTATTAGGTACCCATTTAAATTCTAAATTGTACATTTCAACGACGCGTATTCTGGGTTTACGATGCGATTTTTAAGGGCTTCTGAAATTTAAGAAAAATAAAAATCTTATAATTAAAATATATATAAGTACATTTTAAAAGTAATTTAAAAATAGATCTGTGTCAGTAGCACTTTTCGTTGTTATGTAATCATGATATTTGTTAAATAACCACTTAATACTTACTTTGGTAATTCAAATATGGGTTTTGGTAGATTAATCGTAGAAAAATGAAATAAGTATACATAAAAAAAGATGAGAACTTGCTCTATTTATTATCGTCATTATGTGCTGATGTGTTGAATAATGGCTTTCCTATAATATGTTGAAAAATCCAAAAATATGAAAAACAAATACTTCTGAAAAAAATTTTCGAAGAAAATTAGAACCATAAAATGACGTTAAAAATAGATCAAATTCTCACCTTATTATGATTATTAAAAATATGCAAGTCATTTTCTAACGATACTTAGACTCTGAGATTCAACTTTTATGTATACAACCCCCCCCCCCGGAAATTTTTATTACTACGTCACTGCAACAAGGTCTGCGCAAGCCTATGTCTCCAACATACAAAAAATGGTTTTTTCCGAAATATTTTACAGCTACGATTTAATATGGAAATTGTATGCGTTATTGTACGACCAATCGTGAAATTTATACGCCACTCCTTCATTTGCAAATTAACGCTTTTCGCAATTTGATATTTCCCCAGCACCCCAACATACAAAAAATGGGTTTTTTCCAAAATATTATTCCACCACGATGGAATTTGTATACTTTGTACAATCAATTGCGAAATTTTTACGCCATGAGTGCACTCCTTCATTTGCGAATTAACGATTTTCGCATTTTGCCACTTCCCCAGCACCTCCCCCCCTCTAACATATAAAAAATGATATTATGTCTATAATAAATATTGAGATATAAATTATATAATGTTTAAATGATTAATATTTTCGAGGTTTTGTTAGAATTTGATTTTCAAAAAAAATTTTCATTTTTACATTTTATACGATTGAATATTTACCAAATATGCCTTTTTGCTATGCTATATTTTCAATGTTTTTATATGGCTTTTAGAAACGCCAATACATAGCTTAACTTTTCATTTTTTAAAAAGTGGTACAATTTTGTTTTTACGTTCTTTTAAAGTTACACGGCATTTGAATTTCGCAAGCATGTTTTTTTAATAAATATCTTAATAACACAGTAGTAAAAATTGTACTGACACATATATTTTTAAATATATTTAAATATTTTTAATTTATTTGATTTTCATTATTTTTAAATTTTCATAAAAATTTCCTATACAAAACCCCTTGAAAATTGAGTGAGTGGATATGTTAGAAGAATATCCTTCTAATATATTTTCATTGTGCGCATATGAGTCATCGATATTTTGGTAAAAAATAACAAATTTACGCAATCGTATTGCATTGTTGGTACGCTGTGTCCTAATTGAATCCTCAAATTCTGCGTGTAGTTTTTTTGTGTGACAACATTAGATACGATAAATGCCATTGCGGGTACGGGAAAATCATCGATATTTCTCATTGTAATATTCAATATGCCCCTGACTGATGTAAAAAGAAAGATTTTACTCAGTGAAAATTTACTACATACATATTTACATTTAAAAAATAATAATGAAAATGGAATAATTACAGTTAATGTTGTAGTCATCATCAGTCATCCCATCTTGTATTAATATCTAAGGGTGACTGAACACTGGTAAAGCAAAATTGACTGAAGGAATTTAAGTCATGTTTAGTCATTTTGATTTTAGTCATCATAAAGCATTATGATCGCACACTAGATAAGACATAGTTTTAGATACACAGGTCTATAGTCTTCAGTGATTTAAAAATTGTGAACATGTTATGAAAGTAGAAGTATTTGAAAAGATAGGTTTACATATTATACACAATAAACTATGTTGTGTAGTTATTTTCTTTGATTTATATAAATATACATTCATATACCTGTATATATATATATATATATATTATATCTTATAAGTAATGTGCCCCCACTCCAGAAGAAAGATATTTTATGGGGGTAGGGGTAAAAATGTGAAGAAAATAATACCTCTTCGAAAACTTAAAATAAGCCAAAAAAAAAAGGTAATCAACATTTTATAATTTACCGACAAAATTCCAAAATACTTTATTCAAAATGTGAATACGCACAAAAAAAAAGCCATCAACTTTTTTTACTATTTTCCAACTACTTTCGGAAGTTGTGTGCCCCTCCCGGTTATTTCTGCGAGCGCCCTTGTACATATAAACCGAAAGTTAAATTCGCATTAACGACTGCATATAAACGCTGTAAATTTATACAAATCATTTTACGCAAAAAGTGTACACCAGTGTAGGTAGATAGATAACGTTATAAAAAATATCAGCCGGTTTGTGAAATGTATGTTATTCAATCTTACCACTTCTTATTCGTCCGCCCCAAATTGGTATCCGTGAAACATCATTGTTTGAATATTATATAAATGTGTGTGGCAACACTGCGACAGCATGACTCGGCAAGACAACTTCGGTCAACGACACGGTCACACGGACAAAGAGATTCTCTCCTGCATTCATAGATATTAAAAACATGTTTTTAATATCTATGCCTGCATTAGAGTTGCAGTGGTTGAGTGCCGCCGACACGTCGTACCTCCATGTTATCGTCTGTGTTTAGTGGTGAAAGGTTCATGATATCGATGAGCCAAGCCCCTCGGATACTCCCACCAGTTTGCGTTGTTTACGAGATTTTTGTGTTTTGAACAAAGGCGATTGTGGTTGCTTGCGAGAAACCGTGATATTCGTACAGAATGTATTCATTTATTTGGAGGAATGGCAACGAGCACTAACTGAACGGGCACCGGTTTCATTCATACGTTCGCACGTATCTTTTGAACCGTCACGGTAAATTCGTAGTGTATTTTAGAAGTGATTTTTTCTGGACGCATTTTGTATAATATTATTTCGCAGGTACTAACAGCTGTTGTTACTCGTCGTCGTGGTGGTTATTTTCACATCGAAATCGCTATGGAGAACGCTGTGAACGGCCCGTCAGAACCATGCGAAAACCAAACTGCCGGAGCTACCGCTTTGGTAAACATACGATTTTCCTATAGGTTTCACTTGATCTAGGTATCTGTTTTCACCGTGCTAAAAGAATTTAGGTTTTAGAGCATAATATTTTCTGTAGTAAAATAATTTTATAGATATTAGGTAGGTAGATGTAATCATGGCCGGGTAACTAGACAACGATTCCTGCATTTCAGTAGTATTGTACCTAGATGTTTTTAAATCAATTTCTTCAAACCACATATTTTTGTTGGATTTCATATTAATATCGTAAGAAAATATTTTAAATTTACACAATCATTCTAATTAAATTGTATCTATATTCTAAGTATTATATCAAATATGATAATATTTAACTAAGTAAAATAATAATAATGATAATAAAATACATAATTGACAATGTAATATTATCCCTTCATACGGAATCTAAAATATAACAATATTATATACTTTTAGTTCAGGGGCCTCGCAATTTCTTATTCTTTTGCTGGATGGCGTTGTATTTGGGTGAGTTGTAAATTATGACTATAGTCGGAAGAACGAAAAGTGGCCGCTGATGCGAACATTCCTGGCGGGTTATTTTATTAGGGTAACATAAAATAGTTTTTAGTGATACATACCAAAATTGTGATAACATCACAGAACCACCCTAAAATAAAATTACAATAGCCAAAAGGTTCCATTTGTATCCAGAACGAACCTAAAAAGGAAATAATAAAG
This sequence comes from Pemphigus obesinymphae, assembly GCA_025469235.1. Taxonomy (NCBI): domain Eukaryota; kingdom Metazoa; phylum Arthropoda; class Insecta; order Hemiptera; family Aphididae; genus Pemphigus; species Pemphigus obesinymphae. The sequence goes on from JAIPRL010001063.1 coordinate 50,285, forward strand.
ACGTATTCATAAGCGTAGCCGGCCAGATGTTGTGTACAGTCCGTGCTGACACGCACCTTAAGCATGTCTTAGTTTGAGAATCCCTCCTTATCTTAAAAAAAATAGTCGCTAACACATTTACCAACGACCAGTTTTTGTTCTCCCGACTTCAGTATTAGTAATCTATATCAAAATATTTCTATTCACCCCTATGCTATCCTTTTATTATATTGTCGTAATTCCATAGCAATGCGTACACGCGATAACAAAAACAGTTTCTTTTGTTGTCCATTTATTATGATTATTATTTTTAATATTCAATATTACATTGAAACACAATATTTTATTACATTATGTCAACATAATATTTACATCAGTTGTATTAGATACCATAATACCATACTCCGCCACACGTTCCTCTAAAATTAATATTTCATTTGTTTAAATTTATAAAATATAAGTAATATATGTATATATAGGTTATGTAAAATAATTAGTCTTATTACCTATTGAAAAATTAATCATAATTTTATATGGAAGTAAAGTAAAAAAATGTTAATAATAAAATAGGCAATTTAAAACGTGAAGGAGCTATTGTAGTAGTGATTAAAACAATTGAATGATTTTGATAATTGAGGGAATCGCTCGAAAAAATCTCTCGGTTTGAGTTAATTGGTTCTGTATACATACTTCTGTAGACTTCTGTAGTATAAAATTATATACTAGGTACTTGCTCATTATAGCTTGTTATTATTCATTATAGCTTGCTCATTCACTTGACTAAATCTCTCAGAAAAGGGTTGGAGCACTGCAAATTTTTGTTTGAAAACACCATGTACGACTTTCAGATTTGAATTTGGATTCTTTATAATGTTTACTGTTTTTGTCTTCACACATTTTTTTTTTTTTGAAAACAAAAATTAAATATAAAAAAATTAAAAAGCACAAATATTTATGGTTCAAATTAAATAAATCGAGTTTAAATTTGAAAAATGTGCAAATACAGAAACACAATAAATTTAATGGTAAATTCAAATCTATTTTCAATATAAAAATCATTATACGTCATATGATGTAATCTTGGAATTCACAAACTGTATTTTTGGGACAAATTTTATTATAATGGCTAATATTTGTTTGACATATGCGTGTGGTACGTAGGTAAGTTTATCCCCACATTTGACGTATTATTTCTGTAATATGATTGGTGAGCTGGGAGCGTTGTGATTTAGAGTATTGAACATTAGTATATTTTTATCATTTTTTTTTTCAAATATATATTTTATACCTATAATATTGATTATATACAGTTTTAAATAACATTTTTCATTAATTAATTTAAAAAATATACATTAATTTACACTTACTTATTAGGTTAATGATAGATAATAAATTATTGATAGTCAATGACTATTAAAATTACTTACTAATATTTGATATGTAATTTGCACCAAATTTGACAAAATATGTTTTGTGCCATTTGCATTAAAATAAAAATTGATTATTCTTTTGATAGTAAGCGAAAAATGATAGTTGTAAATGTAATGATTGTGATATAAAAAAATATATTGTGTTGTTTTTACATACAATTTTAGAAGTTATTTTAAATTCTAAAATATTCAAAATATTTTGCATATTTTATTATAACCATCATATAACTTTTATAAAATGTATTTCATAATTTTTATAAATGTACTACTTATGAAAAAAAAAAATTGCTTATACACTATATATTTATATAGGTAATTGTAACATGTATAATATTAATTTATAAAAAAAAAATGTTCATTGTATTTAAAAGTATAAATCATGTATGTGAAAATATAATAATTATTATATGTAGGTATATTGATTAAAATAGCAATATATTGTAAATAATTAAAAAATAATAATAATTTTAATACAAATTAAATAAATAACATACAAACTTAAAAAAAAAATTTGCTAAATACCTATTTATAATTATAATAAATTATTACATTATCTATTCTTATAAAAATGTATTTCACACACATTTCACATAGTATCATGGGATTGCACATACAATTAATTATAAATGTTAAGAAATTTTGAAGCTGATATAGAATTCCAAAATTTCCTGACTAATAAGAAAAGTATTTGATAATCTAAGCCATTTTATTTATTACTATTAGCTATACTAGTGTGTTTTTAAAAGTGGGTACAAAATATCACTGAACTTAAAATATGATTTCAATATTATACTATTCATGAATTAAAACATTTCACAAATTATTATCAAATATATGTATAATTTTATATAAATTATATTTAAGGGGTCTCTTATAGCAGATATCCCACCGATAATCACCATCCTAGAATATAGGGTACTAGGCCAGTCCGACGCTGAGTACTACTTACTAGTACCTAATATTAGTAGGTATAATATAGAGTTCATATGTTATTTGTAATTATTTATCTATTATACCTATAGTTATTTTATTATTACTAGCTTATTGTTCATTTGTTGTGCTGTGGTTTAAACTTTTAAAATGGCAAAACGTAGAATATATGCAAGTAAAAAAAAAAAAACTCGAAAGTGGAATACTTTAAAATTATTGAAGTGGTGACTAAATATAAAATTATCTATTTTATTGTACTTAATCTTTAATCTTTATTGAAATAATATTATAATTATACGCAAATGCAATAGGAGATTATTGAATTATTGTTAATGAAATAAGTTGACTATGGTAGTACCTGCACACGCATAATATATAGAGTAGAGTATGGACTGGTTGTACACACAATACAGTGACAATTGTATATAGGTATATGCGTATAGCATATAATATGTATATAATATATAGGTATGCAATATAGCAAGTTTTTATCTTAATAATATTATGATTATCAGTATTTGACTATTCTTGAAATCTACAGCTCACGCACACTAATGTTAATTTACACGTTCACACATTGATACAACCAAAATATATATGCTACAAAAATGCCTAATTGTTATAATTGCTCCAGCCCCCTTAATACAAACCTGCTCTGTGGTATAAAATATATGATAAACCCATAAAATATTATTAATTGTAAATTTCCCAAACATATTTTTAGTTTATTGTTGATGTAAGCGTAGGTACTATGTAGCTATGAAGAATAACTTGAATATTTAGTTGAATCCAAGACCGATATAATCATTCGATTAGTAGATTATTTCAGTTGATTTCGTTATCAAGAGAATCACTCAATTATTTTCATACAAAACGAGTTATTCGATTTATTCAAACAATCATGTGTCTTAATTGTTCCCATCATTATAATATAGTAACTATATTGTATTTTAAGCTAAACTGAAATATGACAATCAGTAGTACTTGGTACTGTATAATAATAGTAATAATAATAATTATTATTATATATAATAGTATTAGAGCCTTATAAAAGTAAATAACGTACACGCCATTATAATATTAGTACATACAAATAATTGTATTAAATTATCTAATGTATTTGGAGAACAGTGCTGCACAATAATATTATGACATGAGGTGGTATTTTTAATTGCATTTGCATGCACACGTTAGCAATCTATTTTGCGACCATGAAAAAGTTTATTTTTTCACTCAAATAAACTATTTTAATTCCAACAGAACGTCAAAATCTGTAACCCGATCAGAATTTTGACAATATTAATAGATTTTTAAAAATGATTTGAGAAATCAGAAATTAATACAAATTTTTTAAACATATAGCCATTATTTTTACAATATAAATGATAATATTTTATTGTTTCCATGCATAACATCATATAAATGTGTCGTATCAAATTTTGAAAATTATTTTATATTATTATTATGTTACATTTTTATTTGTTATCGCCGTATTTCTAATAAGCTATATAGAAATATATTACTTAGAATTTAAATTGTGGTATTTTGGTTAAATTCTAAAATATTTTACTATATTAGAAGACTAGAATACTTGAGAGAATTTCATTAAAGCTTTTGCAATTAATTTTTTTTTAAATAGCTGTAATTTATTTGTAAGATTTAAAAAAAAAAACAACATTTTTTTTTTGTAATAAGTTATTTAATTCTAAAATTAAAATAAAAACAAAGACAGCAAATGAGAGGTATAATATTCTTTTAAGAGAATGTTTTACCAAATACTATAGATGACAAAACGGGAAAGTTGTATAGCGATAAACGAGACCGATTTGTTTCCAAATCAGTACTTCTAGATTTAAACACAAAATATTAAGACAAATAATCGGTTAATTAATATGTGTTTGATAGTTTTTAACTAATTTATAATACTTACCTCAGTACTAAATAATTGACCTACCGTCTTTTAAACAAATTTATCAATTAAATCCCGGTAATTAAAATACCCGGTAAATAGGTACTAAATTTTAAATTGTGAAATACACCATAACATAATGATTAACCATTAAGACCAAAGTTATTTATTTTTATTTGTAATTATTTTTTTCACTATCGTATTTATTTATAAATTAAAAATGTTAATATATTTTTTTGATATTATAACTCCATACTAAGATATTTGATGAACCATATGGTAATACTAGGATTCAATGGGGTCAAAATCTGCTATAATGTAAAATGTACCTATATACATATTTCTTTTACATAGAGTATCTTCATATTGCAAATTATAGATAAAAATTTAAAAAACAAACAAATCATATAATTTAGATAAATAATATATTGTGTATATTTTATTAATTAATAAGATATAGTGTGAAATATACTAAAACGTTCTACACAAAGACCAATATTACACTTTACACACATTGTTTGATTACTAGAAGCACATCTTTTCCGGTGTTGGGATTATGAGGTGATTCATTCCATAATATCTTATGTCATCACTAATTTTATTACAGGAAATACTAAAAATCGATGACTAGGTCTTCCTCGAACTTTTGGTGGTATACCATATTTTGTTAACAAAGTGCGTATGATTTTTCATCTAAATTGAAGTTGTGAAATATTTGGCTTGGTTGGAAAACAAACTTTTTAAAATAGAAATATATTATATTTATAATGTTATGTTATTTTATAAAAATTAAAATAAATAATTTAAGTCATGGTAATTTTATTTGTTAAATTATATATTTTATTTTTGTATTTTCAAGATAGGTATATAAATAGATTCTATGTACTGACGACTCGACTGTAGTCAATAATAAAATTATGTAAACTGGTATATGCGTTAGTTTCAGATATTTAAAAAAAAATTTAGTACCTATTTATGTATTTAAAAAAAAAAATCAGAAATTATGATTTTTCTTTTGCTGGGCATAATTTTATATTTTTAGTGCATATAAATGCATATTTCTGAACATTTTAGTGCATATATATTGTAATCCCTATTTTTCCAAATTACAGTGCATTATTGCATGTTTATTTATGCGTTCTTTAGTGCAAGAATTTATTTATAAGCCTTGGTTTATTATGCATAATACACATTTTCATGCACTAAAATTTTTTTACTGTTGATTAGATATGCGCATGCCCAATGCAACATTTTTTTTGTAAATTGCAACCCCCCATTTTGACCACTAATTATTTATTTTCATATTTTTTTACAAATTTCAATGGTCAAACCACTTTTCTAAGTATAAAATTAGCTGAAAAGTGGCAATTTCAAGTTATTCTATATTCAATATTTTTAAAAATCGTATTAACATATTTAAAATATAGCATACCTAAAAAATGTATTGGTAATATTATTCAATTCTATAAAATACAAATAATACAATATTTAAAAAATTTAATTCAAACAAAACATAAAAAGAGTTTTTATGTTTTTAAACAGTGAATAATTTGTCTCAATGTCCACATCCTTCTCGATTATCCATCTAGAAATATGTTCTCCTCTTCCAGGTATTTAATTTTTACAGTACTTATTCCTTTTACTTTTTTAACATTCTTTAAAATTCTGAGACTCAATTTATTAAATATGAAGTCCATTTACCATTTATAAGCAATGTATTTGTTAAGGTGTAATGTTTTAAAAATATAAATCTCTAGAAAAATTTAGAACTATAAGCATTAAATATTTATTTAAAAATATATAAATCATACTTTTTACAGGTTGTTCGAGAACCATATGTCATGAATACTTTAAAAGGAATACATCATGCCAAATTTTTTTCTTCTGGGTTTTTGGATTTGTCAATATTTGAACATCGTTTAAGTACTTACAAAAAAAAGTGGCCGTTAACATTTATCACCGCTCATCAAATGGCTAAAGCTGGACTTTATTATTTGGGCCATCAGGACTATGTAAGATGCTCTTACTGCTCAAATGATTTTGACTATTGGGTATTGGGACAGAATCCTTATGATGAGCATAAACGTAAATCACCTGGTTGCAGATTTTTTTCAGAAGACCAAGGTTTGTTTTGTATAATTAATTAACAATATATATTTTGGCAGTTTATTGAAATTTGTAGTTTGATTAATTTATTAGCATTTTTACTGAGTCATACATTTTATAGTATTTTATGAGTGATGGAAACCAAGTTATCTATTATAAATTCTAAACGGAATGAGATAGCTATTGATTTTACATTGATATTTTTTTTCTGTAAGGAACTTTTTGACTAAAAGGAGTTAAATAGGAGTTTGCAACAATAGGAAATTAGTTCTAGTTGGTACTTTGAATATTTCTCCTGTAGTTACCATAGTTACCTATGTTGCATATTATGAAAACTGTTACATATTAGTATGACTGACTTACTATACATACTTATACAGTGTATATATACTTATATGGTGTATATTGACATTTTAGACTATGAGTGGATTGATGAAGCTATTGATTTTACAATGATGTCTATTTTTATTTATTGTTTTAAGTTCACTAGTATCTCACATAGTATCAATCATAATGCCTACTTTAAACTTTTATAAATACATTTAGTAATTAATTAATTAAATTGTTGGTATGTACTATGTAGTACAACTATATTAACCCTTGATTAGTCGATTGAAAATTATTTAATTTGGTCACGTGGGGTCTGACAGACTTCATTGTAGTTTTTGGTCAAAAGTGGGACAGTTATACATTTTTATTTTTTTATTTTACGAATTATGTTTAAAATCGATCATGAAACAAATATATATAACATAAATTGGAGTTATTCAATATTTGTTTTAATATTGAAATTACAAAAAATGCAGCTTAGTATTTATGTTGTCAAACCATACAGACTGTAATACGAATTTAAATCTACGCATTGGCATAGTTGCTTGAAAAACTCTAAACCAGTACAATTAGGTGCATAAAAGTAGTGTTTGACTATATTATGAAATTCTAATGTTTGTATAACACGTGTATTTTAAAATTATGATAAGAGAAATAAAAATATTATGAAAAAAAAATGTACACGCATTTGATCGTAACAGATTTTTATAGACTTCAAATCAAAAAAACATGATTTCATCGTACTATGATAAAATAATATTGTAACAAATAACGAAAAATATAATATACCTGAAATTAATAAAGTACATAAAGAATAAAATGATTATAACAATAGAAAATACATTCAATAGACTTAAAATTTGTATTAGGGTCTATTAGACCCTGCGCGACAAAATAAGGGTTAATAAATGTACTTTAAAAGTTATTCCTACAAATCTGTGGTGGATCTAGAGGTCACCTAAGGTAGTGGAGGGCAATTTTTCAAAAATTAGGTTCTTTAAAAGAGAAAGTAACATTATTTACTTTTAAAATGAGTATTTCAAGTTTATAAAAAACAAAAATCTTAAAAAGACAAATATTCACACTGTTCATAATGTTTTTTGTCTTTCTGGTTTTCCCATCTAATTTTGAACAACCTTGTTGCTTGTTAGCAAATAAATTGTTTTGGCAAAATTGTTTTAACAACAATCCAGTTTTTAAACTTTGTTGTAATAAACATTTTTACTAGATGTTAGTTGAGTTTGGTTAATTGTACATACTACTTTTGTTACACTATAATGTAAGCTCTGTTTTACTATATTAACATTTATAACAAACATAGTGTTTTGGCAACACAAGCAACCAAGTACCGATGTGAGCAAATAATTCTAGCAACCATGATGCTCAAAGCATAACTGTATTACCAAAGCACATAATATAAATTAAGTGTTATTAATATGTTAAAAAATATATTTTAAAAAATAATTAAATTATTCATATGTGTATTTTATTTTGTTGAATGGTGTTTTTAGATAAAAGTGATAACATTTTTTGCAAATATATATATATAATTACAGTAATGTTTTTACTGTTGATATTTGAAACTTTAAAATTATTTAAAATTGAATTACAACTATTTAAAAATTAATATTAATTTGAATTGTGAATGGTTTTAAGTAATTTTAATTATATTTTGCAGATTATGATGCAGATGAATTTTATGATGACTTATCACCCATTGGTCCTAATTCTGACAGTGACATTAATAAGGTTCAAAATTTCCTATATTCTGTGGGCGCTGAGAAGAAAACTAATGTTCTTAAGCATAATAAATCATTTTGTTCCTACGATAGTCGTTTAAGAACATTCAATAGTTGCCCATTGGACATAAAACAGAATATTTTTTTACTGTGTAAAGCTGGATTTTATTATATAGGTAAACCACCTTTTTTATATAATTTCAAGTTACTCTCTAATAATTAATATTAAATATTATAATAATAAATAACCAAATATTTATTTACTGTCTTATTAAACTTAGGTGATGGTAAAGAAGATAAGATGCTATGTTTTTGTTGTAACCAAGGTCTCATGGATTGGGAAAAAGACGACGATCCTTGGATTGAACATGCACGTTGGTCACCAGATTGTAGTTTTGTCATATTAAATAAGGGTAAACAGTTTGTTAAAGAATTCGGTCGTGAAGTTAAGGATGATCCAGTACATAACCAGATTGTTAGTATTGTATTAAATCACTTTGATAATATGTGTATTAATGAAAGTTTATATTATTATTACTTTCAGGAATTGTGCAAGATGATTACTGTTCACAAAAATGTTTCTGTCATTGAGCAAAATACTAAAACTAACATAACAAAGAGGTTTGTTATATTCTATATATTTAATTCAACGCTATATATGTTACCTTATGTACCCCTTATATATTATGTAACTGGTTACCACCTACTTCAATAGATGAATAATCAACCAAATGTATTTTGCAATATTGTTTACAATATTATATTATTTTAAGTTTAAAAAATTATTTTGTGATGGATTTAATAAATTATTTTTATTTTTTATTTCTATAGCTTTCCTGATATTTAATTCTTGACTATTAGTTACTTATTTTAATCATTTTATTGTGATTCATTCTTATTACATGTTCTGCTAGAGGAGATTTTTTGTCTTCTTGATTTTTAGTATTTCTTAAATGTTTTTTGAATCTGATATTTATATTTATTGTTTATGATATAGAGTACTCATGGATATTATTTTTATAAAATGCAGAAACTAAAGTCCACAAAAATAATATATACTTTTATTTTGTATATATGTATATAATATTTTTGTGGAATCAAGTTTTTTCATTTTATTCTTCTAGTTTGTCATACATAATATTTATCGCAATTCTACATTGAATACTATAAATCTCAGATTTCTGATTTTCTTGTAATATATATTTTGTTCTTCCAATAAGGTTTTATAAATTGTTATATTTTGATTAAACCATTTCTACATTACATTTTTTAAAAACTTTTATCTTCATGAGGTAAATTTGAAACAAATTTAAGAAAACAATCTAATTTTCTAAAAAAAATTGTTTAGAGATTTAGACCACATTTTCGCCATTAATATGTTCTTTGGAAATAAAGTTGTAGATAAACCTAAGTTCAATGTTGATAATTGGCAATACTATCATAAAAAAAAAAACTCGTTGTACAATTATTAATATTAAAAACATGTATTGGTCATATATAATTTTAACCAACTTCATTAATATTTAGTAACAAAACAATGCATTTTAAAATAAGTTTGTTTAATATTAATATTGTTTTCGTTTTGTTGATATGTTTTTTGTGTATATGATATTTTCTGTATATTTGGAGATACGAAATTTTAAAATTATATACTATGGAAAAAATTGGTTGTAATGTACAAATAATCAGAAAAATGAAATTTTGGTCGATATATTCCTTTAATCCTAGATCCCGGATATATTAGGTTATATTAACTTGTATATAGGCTGTATGATAAGTACCCAAATTTAACGACAGTTGGCATCACTGACACAAAATCTCTATATTATCGTTTGATGTTATCTTTCAACACACGCTTGATAAAATTTCAATCAGTTTTGTCGAGTTTATTTTTTTTTTTGACAATGTCTACTTGTATTTAACTGTTATTTTTAATGCTCAGCATGTCACAAAAATTTTCATTTTATAAAATATGTGGATTATAGAAACTTAATCATAAACTTAATAAAAATGTTCTAATTAAATAAAATTGTTAATTCTCTAAAAATAGAATATTATAATATGACATTTTATTTTAACACTATATTTATTTTTCAGGACACGTGATTATTTACAAACAACCAACCCAACCGTCTCAACATTTCCTAGCTCTTTTCAACAAGATCCGAACACAGTGCCTGATGGTATAATTTGCAAAATTTGTTATAAAGAAAAGATGGAAGTCGTTTTCATTCCATGTGGTCATACAATTGCTTGTATCCAATGTGCTGTGACACTTGATGATTGTGCTATATGTAGACAACCTATTAAAATGGCTATTAAAGTGTTCATGTGTACAAACAAAAAAATAGATGACTACCTTGATAAGCTTGTATACTCTTCTCCATCAAATTCTGTTGAGGAATCTCTAGGCTTAGAACAATGTAAAGTTTGTCGCAAAGTACAGGTGGGAGTTGCTTTTATACCATGTAGACATGTATGCACATGTTTAGATTGTGCATCCAAGATAAAACAATGTCCAATATGTTTTGAAGCGTTATTTGCTTTTATTCAAATATACATATAATATTGCCAATAATGTTTTTTTTTTTTTTTAATAATAAAATACTATATAAATATTTATATAACTTATGTATTTTTCATTTTTTCATTATTAGTTTTTCAGTAAAAATTTCTAGTTGGATATAATTTATATAAATGAATATTGGTCAAACAATATTGTAATATTTTTTTTTTATTATTATTATTACTTTTTTTTTTTTAAGAAATGATTTAATTAGTTATATTATATAATATAATTATTTTCATAAAAAAATGTTGTGTAAATATATTTTGATCTTTCTCTATCTCATACAGGTGCAGAGAGGTGTGGGATGCTAAATATTATTTAAGGGCATTTTTTTTATATCTTATCTGTATTAAATATGCCAAGTAGGGCAATAATATTCAGGAGCAAGGAATGCTGTAGCATCCCAGCCAGTCTGTACCTGATCTCATACTGTATATTTATACATAAATTGGGTCAAAACATTTTAATATGGCCATTTCGGCATGAAGTATGAATTATATATTTAAATGATTTAAGATAAAATTATGAATTTATATGTAACATCTCATTATATTTTTAATTATAAGTGAAATTGTAATATTTAATGTATGTTTTTTTATTATTTATTGTGCTTGATTAGTTGAAGGTATTGTAATTATTTGAGCAGGTGTATTAATAATTAAATACATTTATTACTATTTTAACACATATTATATCTTTTTTTTTTTTTTTATTGTTGTATAACTGTATAATTGTTTAGGTTTAATTCCAAAAAACAATTTATGTGTGAAACGATATTCATTTTATATGTTTTTTAACTAAATAAAATATAGATTTATGTAAAATCTAGAGGAAAAAAAACATTTAAATTTACTCAGTTTTGTGTATTGGTTTTAATATTGGCATTTAAATTTTTCAGTTTCGGTTTTAAAACTGATATTTTAATTTTTTCGATTTTTAATTTTGTAAGTAGATATATATTTTATATTATTGTAAGAAAAGAATAATGAACCAAGTGGGTTGGTTTTATTTCTACTAATTTTTGCAAAAGTTGAAACTTAAATTATATTATTTTCTTTATTAAATATAAAATATAATGGCAGTTTATACCGTATAATATCGTACATTTTGCAAGATGGTTTTAGACAGGTGATTCTTATCAGTGTGCAGTTGCAGTTTTCTCCATGTTGCTTTTAGATATAGGCAGTTCTTTGTGCACCATTGTGTAATCATAGATGTGGTGTAATTTTAGCAGCCAAATGCGGTTGACCTCCGTTATAAGATGCCTATAGCAGATCTTTATATTATAATAAAACCCATATCGACAAATACATCAGTTTTATAATCAAACTTATACTAACGAATGTAGAAATACTGAGATCAGGATAAGTAATAAAACCATATAGTACCATGTAAATAATATAGCGTATTTTATTAAGTATAAAACCGATTTATAGTAAAAAAAAAAATGATGAATTGTACATGAGCACATGGCAGCTTGGTCGCCAAAAATGTCATGTAACACAACTGCTGAGAAACAGAACAAACCACCAGTGGTTGCTTACACATGAGGCCAGCTGAGATGGAACAGCGGTGCCATCAATCGACTGTAACAATAACAGTAGCCTCTGTTGCTAACAGTTTATTATTTTAATTTAATCTTTTTCTTATTTTGGGTATTAATTTAAAAACAGATATTTAAATTTTTTCGACTTGGGTATTGGTCTTAAAATAGCCATTTCAATTTTGTTATTAGTTTCAGTTTTAAAACCGGTATTTAATCAAAATAGATTTTAGTTTTGATTTGTGTTTTATAAATTCTATTTTTTTCGGTTATACCAATTTCAATTCATGGTCAAAAGTTTCATTAACATTATGTCTCTTATTTTCTCTTAAGAGAAACTACAAAAATTTGCTTCTTTCAATTATTATAATTTCATCATAATACATTTTTCTTTTTTAAAGAAGAATGCATTCATATACTAGTTTTTTTTAAATAAGGTTGCCAATAGGATTATAGTAACCATAAACTTAATAATGATTTATATTACATTTTCCTTTAATAATTTTCCTTATTTGATTTTATTACTATTGTTAGGTCTGTGAAAATATTAAATGTGCTTTGTTTGTTTATTATTAAAAATATTTTGTGTGGCTACAAAATAATTAGAAGAAAGCTAAAATGTAAAAAAATATCCAAAATATGAGTCTCATATACAAGTATACACAAATGTATCTACTACCAATATTGACAATTAAAACCCATGAATGATCCATTGTGCAATATATAAATAGGATATAACTGGAATATTCAATATTGCAGATACCTCTATTGTACCATACTAATAAATATTTATAAGTTTTTGTTTTTCAAATCTATAGCAATTTTCAAAAAGTTAACATTAGTATGTGTAATAGATAATACGTTAATATTTTGAACAGGTTATAAGTATTAATATTAAGTTTAGAATGAAATATATGTTATTTTTTTTAATTGAGCACCCGCTCATTTAAATACTTTTAAGATACTTACCATCAAGAAGTCGAAGGCCAGAAAGAAAACATTTAATATTAATACTAATGGTAAAAGTAAAAAAAAAATAATTATCACTGAGTAGGTATCAAATTATAAAACTTTGTTTTGATTCCTTATTGTTATATTTCTACAGAAGTGTTGTATGATTACAAGTTACAATGTTTACAACAAATGTAGTGTTACATAGATATTACTTTTGTATAAATGATAATTATAAAAGTTTATTACATAAAAAATACTTAATTTTAAACAACATTATTCTATCTTTAAACCTTTATTAGAAAAATAGTCACTTCTAAAAGAATGGGTCATAAATTCTCCGACCAAGGTTCTTATCCATATTGGAGGCAGTCTCATAAAGTAGTGCTGAAAATAAACAATAAATGTGTAAGTAACCATTCATAAAATTAATTAAATTTAAAGAGGTAAGCGTACCAAAAATAAACATAATTTTTAGAGTTCTTATATACAGAAAAATTATTTAAATTGATGTTTAATTTATTTGATTAAATATTAAACATTAAATGAAATTCAGTTTTTAATTTGAGAGAAAAAATATATTTATCTTGAAAAGGAGTTATAAGAAATCTCCTGGAATATAATGAAACTTGAAATTGAACTGGTGTTCTTATATTTATTTATTTGTATTATTTGTAATTATCTGTGATGAAAATTTTTAAATTTTCATTTTGTAATTCGGCTCAACATTATGTATCGGGTGATAATAATAAGAAGAAAACTTGGCTTTGGCCAATTTTATTGAACGATTTTCAATAAATATTAAAAACGGGTGTTTTGTCCTCTACAAAAATAAATAAATAGGTACTTATATATAATTGTGAAAATTGAGGATTTTACTAGATAGGTAGGTGAAAAATTGAAAAAAAAAAAGAAATTGTCCTCTTATGAAAAAAATAGTCGTTATGTGTCTGCAATAAGAAAATATTGATTAAATGCCTCACCTGAATTCCATGCGCCCAGTAACCCGTCGAGTGGTTGACCATACCCAACGTGTTCACGGCATTTGTGGCGTACATTTTGGCATCGGGCACGAATAGACTTGTTTCTTGCAATCGGTAGCTGAAAGCGTTCATTTTGGTATTGACGAACAATGGAAAAAGGTGTTGTACCGTTATATTGTCTTGTAAATATTCAATTCGAAGCGCTTCTGTGAAGCTCTGCACGTACGACTAAAACATACAAGCAAAAACGGCATTTTGTTTCGATTTTTTTTGTCTTTTATGGTCGGACACTGTTCAAACAAGGTTTAAAGTGGCAAATAATGACAGGGGCCGGTTGTGATCTCTTAAACATTATGAGCGTTTTGTACATTCCTAAAAATGCTAAAACGGTCCAAGGTCGTTAACAATATTCTTATAAGCTTAAAAAAACGTTTTGATCATTAAGATTTTTTTCGCAGTTATCGAGGATCGTTATCTTCAATGTTTTTTGAAAAAACAAAAAAAAAAAATGAAAATGTTATGTCATAACATCATTTGCTGTCTCCGTCTATCTAATGGACAATATATAGGAAAAAGTACGGTACTAACATGTAGTATACATAATTTTTTAATGAGGAGGTGGATCAGTAACTCAAATACCTAATAATTGTCTTTAAAGATGCGCTCCACTCAAATGTACTCTCTGATTTATCCCTTGAAGCCTATTTTACACAGTACACTTACTTATAATTATTAAATATTACTGTGTAAAATAGGTTTCAAGGAATAAATCAAAGAGTGCATTTGAGTGGAGCCAATGGAGACTGATCCAACCCCTTATTAAAAAAATCATGTATACTACGTGCTAGTACCGTACTTTTTCCTATATATTGTCCATTAGACAGACGGAGACAGCAAAATATGGTTTAATGACATAAAATTTTCATTTTATTTTTTTTCAAAAAATAATAATAATAAAAAGTAATAGGTACCTACGCCCCAAAGTATGATGTATAGTTTATATTTAGTATAATATTTACCTATACACAATTATAACAAATTAATTTACATTAAATAATAAACAAAATTGTCAATATGTTACCCTTCAATAACTTAAAGTTCACAATAATATAATTTGTAATAAACTGTAGGTTTATTACTGACTATAATATTTAATAAATATTGAATATTTTAAACATGATAAAATAACTTTTATATTATAATATATAGGTAGACTTGGATAGTATTCGGAATACTTTTCAAGTATTTCAAACACGTTTTAAATGCTCTTTTTTGGAAGTAGGTACCTACCTATATTTAATAGTGTATTTTGAATATCTACTTTTTAGATGTATTTTATTTCATGAAAAAAAAAAAAAATAATAAAAAATACTGTTAGGTTCCAATTATATATTTAAAATACATTTTTTTAGTATGTTTCCATCAGGCTCCAATACAAATTGTTCTCACAAAATCTAAAAAAAATAGAATCTCTCAATGATACCTACATTGTTTCCTGTTTAAGTTCAATTAAATAATAACAATTACCTACTATAGTATTAGATACCTACTACCTAATAAGTTCATTATTGAAATTTAATACATATAAATAAGCAAAAGTATTTTATATTTTTGAATAGTAACTTCAAAATAATGTTTAGTAGAAAAAACAGACGGTTAATATCTAAAAATATTTATTTTGGAAACCAAAGACAGTTAAATTTAGACACATTTTGATGTGATATGTTGAAAATTTTAAATTTATAAATACCAAACTTGAATCCTTTTGATTCATTTTAGCATTGATGGAAATCGGGTTAAATTATGGGGGGGAGGCGCTAAGACTATACACATAATTACCAACTAAAATATTTTTTGTCACTGCGCTAGATATTGATGTATTATAATTTAACATTACATATTATACATTATCATTGTAATGAAAATAACCAATTATTTAAATCAATAAAAAATATGTTAATATGAAAAATAAATTAATTTAGATTATAGATTAGAAAAAAATAATTTCCTATTTGAAATAGTTATCAAAATCTGACAAGTAAAATAACATTAAGTTTTTTTTGTTTTGTACTTACCTATGTAATATAATATAATATATTCAACTAACTGTTTATTTTTCATTCGATTTCTCTCCTCCTAAATAGGTTTTGTATAGCGAGACGTTTTATTTTATTTTTCCACATAACATTGAAAATACTGATAAGTCATTTAGTCATATACCTACTTATAATTATTTTTATTATAGTTACCCACCCACATTTTGGCCCAAAACGCACAATCCGAAATATTTTAAGATACATTTATTGATAAATATACATATTTGTTCATAATTTTTAAAATAATTATTCATTTTTAGGTAATTTGACAAGAGTTCATAAAATATTGTGAATTTAAACTATACCTATATAGAAAAAGTTTAATTTATCAAAAGCAAATTTTCATGTTAAATAATACAAAAATTAAAAATTATTAGGGGAGTTGCATATTTTATATAAGATAGTTACGTACCTACTGTATTATTTTCGAGTTGTGTGTATTCTATGTGCAATAGAATTTGCACGGTGAACTACGAAAATACACAGACTATAATTTATACTGTTTGAAGATTTGTGGGAAAGTGTTCAAAAATTTTTCTGAAACCGTCTGGTATGCATGGAGTTCATAACTAGTTCCGGATAAAATGTACGCGCACATCGAAAAATTAATAGTTCACAAACCCAAAATCCTAATTCCACGGCATAGTTAAAGTCATCATGTTTTATGTAGTGCAATAATTCATTTTTCATGGACTTTTTTACAATACTACTTGTACACTACTTCTTGTAAATCCTTTTTTCTTATCATTCCATAGTTTAAACATCCATCTTAACATTTTTATATCCCCTCACATTTTGATATCTACTCATACCTATATAATTTTATTGATTACCTAGGTAACTAAAATTTTGATCTGTATACAAAATTACCAGGGGATGAGCCTAAGAAATAATTGAAATATTTGTGGAAGGGGGGGGAGTTCTCTGAATTGAGTTTTAACGACAAAAAAAAAAGATGAAGATCATCAATTTGTGGATTTATTTCTTCACAAAAAACTTGAATAGGTAAACAAAAAAACAAGAAATGTTCACACCAATTTGCTGACAGTAAGAAACAAAACGGCAATTAATAATAAAAAAAAATGGTCATTCACATCTTAATTGGTCGACTGACTTCATTTGTGGAGGGGGGGGGGGTAGAAAGCTTCCCATCTCCCAAGTATCGTATCCTAGTGATCATCAGTCACCACTGTCTTATAAAATCGTCTCTGGCTTGATCGATATGTTTTTATCACACGAAACTTCCGAAGATACCATCCACTCGTCCAACCACACATTTTGTCCTATGTCTATCATCTTCTAAATTATTGTTTGAAACACATATTATCTTAAACATTAAAAACCATCAATCTCGTTTATTTTCTCATTGTCAACTAGGTTTCAATATATTATCTATTTTAATACTGCCGACTCCTTGTTCTACTTTTCCTAAAACCAAACTATATAATAGGTACCTAGGTACCTATGTATGATGTATCTAATTCATTTTATTCCTATAGTATTTGATAACAGCATCGAATTCGTTTTAAAATTCCCCGATTGTATTGTTTTATTTATTATTTTTACCTTGGTCGCCGCGTAAATGGCCATAAGTGGCATTGGCTGTAATTCGGCACTGGACGACACGTTGACGATGGCGCCTCGTTTCCGTTTCTGCATGCCGGGCAATACGAGTTTCGTCATGTGGGTAGTTGCGCCAACGTTAACGTTCACCAAGTCCCATACAGTCGATTCTGGCACTTCAGATATGTACATCGGATACAAGTATTGCATGCCAACATTGTTGACTGAGATATAAAAATTATAACAGCCGATTAGCAGAAATAATAATGATAAACAAATAAAATAATGACAACAATAATATTAGTATCCACGAACTCAATATTCCGATTTCAATGCCTTCTATTTCTTTAGAAATATGATCGAATACGATTTGTCCTTTGCTGAAGTCTGCTTGTATTACCTTAACTTCGACTTTAAATTCTTGTTCTAAAGAAAAAACAAATCAGAGAACATTAATAGGTATTATAATAAGTTATAATGTCAATATAAATAGTGATTGAATGGCATGGAGGGAACTAAGATCCCATATTATTATATCCGTCAAGACAAAACATTTACTTTTTATTAATAAGCTAGTATTAAAAAAACCGGTCAGTAGGTTGTGGAAGCACTTCGCTCGTCGGGTGTCAATATTGGTGGATGCACTTCGCTACTGGGCAGGGTACTTTTGGTGGATGTATTGAATTTGAAAGCAATGATAAATCATTGCATTCAATAAAACGATTCTGAGAGTAGCTTCGGTGTAGTATACATAACTCATATCATTTTTTTTTCTAGGGATCGATCGAGGCTGTTATTTTTATTTTATTTTTTAGTCGTGTTATTCATCATTGAAAATCACAATTTTTGGCCAGGTCTTAAAATCTCATTTTACCAATTATTTGGGCTTAAATACCTCAAAATTGATAATTTTGCAGAAAAAATTAAAATGACTATAAAAAAAAAAATTGTGACATCGAATTTTTAAGATTTTTTTGAATTTAGTTAGAGTAACGTATAATTAACGCTGTATAAAATTTTCAGAACTTAAAACCGAAAATTACTCCTTTTAGCACTTAAAAACCTCAAAAACTAAAAATGTCTATAAATAGCCCAAAATTTCAAAAAAATTTCAAAAAACTTAATCAACGTAAACGTATTACTAAATTAAATATTCGGTAAAAATTTCAAGATTATAAAGTCATTATTTTCGAAATTACGACGAAATTAAAATTCTCGATTTTACAAAATCGTATTTTTCGTAATCTTTTGGTAGTTTTTGCTTACGCATTAAAGAACTATTATGAAAATCGAAAAATGACCTCTTAAAAGTACCAACTAGATGCAATTTGCTACCGGAAACCGGGTATGAGTGTAAAGAACGGAGCACTCCTTCTGGTAGAAAAAGTGTTTACAAATAAATAAAAAGTAAATAAAATAAAATAAAAAAATAAACATCATTGTAAAACCATAAGCTTCCTCGCTACGCTCAGAATCTAAAATAGAAATATTTTATACTTTATTTAATATGTTTTTAATTCCTTACAAAATATTTTACATGAATAATAGATACTTATATTATTTATAGATAAATTTAAATGTTAATTATTTAAATTGAATAGTACCTACCTGTTTGACATAATGTTTGCTGAACATTTGTAAATAAAGCGCGTGCAGGTCGTCGTTTTTATAAGTATTTGATAGAATCAGTTATCATTTATAAAATATTGATTTGTATATTAGGTAAGCTACACTAAAATAATAATTTACCTGACTTACCTAATTTAAAAAAATGATTTGTTTTTTAAACAACTGAAAATAAACACATATACCTAATTAATAGGTACATTACTGTAGGTTTTATTCTGTTCTAATTGATTATTTATCAATATTTATTGGAGCATTCATATTTATTAAAGGAAAGCAAAAAAATAAAATACAAAACAGAAATATGCTTTATAACTTTATAACTAAATTTTTTTAGGTTCACAATTTATTAAAATAATAATTATTTAAAATAAAAACTACTGAACATTTAACATTTAAAATAAAATACAAATTATTGATTAATTTTATTATAACAATATTAACTAATTATTTAAATCACTATATTTTCTTTTATTCTGTTCTGAAAAATTTTAACTAAAATCGCTTAAAAACACAATCAATATAAGAATTTATTTATGGATTGCTTATAGCAGAGTATTTGTGTAAATCCTAAAATTAATCGGTAAATAAGCTAATTCAAATCTTCAATCTAATCAAAACTTACAGAATGAATAAAAGAAAAATAACAATAAAAATAATTTCAAAATAATTTTGATGGAAGTGGTATGAAAAACAACTCAAAGATAGGTATGTTTTATAAATTTAATATTGTAAATTTAAAAATACATTGACTAAAATACATAAATTATGCATTGTATAGATATTTTGTTAAATATTAATTTTATTGAATACCTATTTTTAAAACTCTAACGTCTTTTATATTAAAATACTTTACCTAATTCAATATTAAATTTACAAATTTTGTAACGGATTATCAACTTCCATTATTTGAAGTAATAAATTGTAATACATGAAGAATACTAGTAGCCTGCAGTAGGTATGTTGAAAATAAAATGTTCTAATTTTGCTCATTCCAAAAATATGTTTTTAATGTTTTTAAGTAGGTACCTACTTCAACCACATAGTAATACTTTTTTTTTAAATTTTCTACTAGTATTCTTCAAATTTGTATAATTATAAACCAAAACATGTTTTTAGAAAACATTTACTTCTTTTAAAAAATAATATGACATTGTATCCATTATTTAAATGTTGATTGACGAAGCTGCTACCATTCTTGTTTTATTGAGAAGTCTGGCATCCTTTTTTGATGTATGATCCGAATTCACACCTTAACAAATAATTAAATTAAATAGTTTCAATCTTTATTATGTAAAATTTATATTTATAACGTGCATAACATTATTAATTAATGATCTATTTAGTTATACTTACACATTGTGGCAATATAAATTTTCACAAATATATATTTTTGAATTTGTTCTTGTAAATCATGAATCAATAGGTTTAAAATTAATTTGTTTTTGTATGTCGTGGACCGTGGTGTTATACATAATTAACTATATGGCCCATTTGCGAAATATTATGTCACCGCTGTTCAACACAGGTAGGTACTTCATCATAATTATTGTTTGAGCAATTTATAATACTATAATATGTCACTGTCAAACAATTATTCAAAATAATTTCCATAAAAACGGTTTGGTATTTGTAGATTTAAGTTCTCACGATTCTTTTGTTTAATCTTATACATTTGAAATAATTGATAAATGGCAATAGTTATAATATTTCAAAAATGTAGTTATTAACGAGTACCTATGTACGTTATACTATGTACCATGTGGTAATGATAATTGTAATAAAAATGTGGTGATTCGCATATCATCAAATGTATTAATTATTTGTGATAACAAATTTTTCCTTGGAAAAAAAAATGCGATATCCAGTATTACTGTGATTTATAACATTGATTACAAATAAATATATTTGAACTTTAACAAACTTTAAAATTTTTTTTTAAATTAATGACTTAACCTAATTAATAGTTCAAACACCAAAATTTTTTTTAAAAATAAATCTATAAAATAGCTATTTTGAATATTTTTTGAAAAATTTAAATAAAATTTTACATTTTTTATTTTCAGTTAAAAAAAAACAAAAAAATAATCTTAAATATAATAATTGCAGCGCAGTGTTCTAGTAAAAAAAAAAACTTAAAAATATACAATAGAACAAAAGTTATTGCAAATGTTAGAACACGGTGAGACACCCTATATAGATGACCGATACACAATTTACATATACAAAAATTAATACTGCCATAAAAAATAAATTTTCCCATACATATGAATTAAAGTAAATAAGCAGCCATAAAACCTCTTTAAGCGGGGATAAACTCCTTGGCCAACTGGCCGCCGTATCCTTTCGAGGACTTGAGAGCGAGACATAATCGGCAGGATGTGGCCACATCCTCAAAGGACAAGAACTTAATTGGTGTATCTGAGAGAGACCGTGGAAGCAAAAGTTGGTTTTAAGCCACAAACAAGGATCATAGTGGACGATACAGGAACTATGATCACAGAAGAAAAACAAAATATAAATCATTTCAAAGAGCATTTTAAAGACCTCCTGAACCGATCCACAGTAGGACATGATTTAAATCTAAATGTGGACTGCCAAATAGCAGAAATAAATATAGAGATACCCAAATATGAAGAAATTAAGAATTTAATTAAGAGGCTTAAAAACAACAAAGCCCCAGGATAAAACAGCATAGTAGCCGAATTACTTAAAAAAGGTGGTACAATAATGGTGAGCAAAATTAGAGAAGTTATTAAGACAATATGGAAAACTGAAACTCTCCCAGAAGAATTGAAAACTGCAATTGTTTGCCCAATATTTAAAAAGGGAAATCCCACTAAAACAGAGAACTATAGAGGAATCTCATAACTGGACACATGTTATAAAATTTTGACAACACTGATATTAGAAAGAATAAACCCATATGTCGAAGAAATAGTTGGGAATTACCAATGCGGATTTAGAAGAGGAAAATCCACAACAGACCATGTCTTTGTACTAAGACAGATAATGTCAACATATTACGAATTCGGAAAGGACCTGGATTTAGTTTTTGTGGATTACAAGCAAGCATATAATATTGTAGACAGAGAAGAGCTTTGGAAAGCACTGGCAATTTTAGGAATACCTAAAAAGTATGTGAACCTAATAAAAACATGCTATGGAAAAACATTATGCAGAGTGCGTTATTTGCAAGGCATCTCAGATCCTTTTGAAGTTAAATCTAGCCTAAAGCAAGGAGATGCTTTGTCACCTACATTATTTAACTTGGCTCTCGAAAAATAATAAGAGATACAAACGACGACCGAAGGATGGAGATAAGCAATAATTCTCGGACCGAAAGGGTTAACAGATAAAGAGTATGTATTCTGCTGTTTCATCTCCAGTGCCGCATTCGCAGTTGGGATCTGGTTTCAGCCTAAAGCCATGCAGTTTGGCTCTGAAGTCACCTTGCCCATTTTTACAATATTTGTTTCATATAATAATTTATTTTAAGTTACATTTTATACTACGGTATTCCTATAGGTACCATATATAATAGTGTTGTTCACTGATTGAATAAAATATATAGGTATCTAAAATATAATGTATATATTTGTACAAATGTATCCATTAATAATCCATAATTTACGTTCTAAATTTTTCCGTTGGTTGATTACAAAATATTTAGTCGGCGGAGTCGATACATAATTTTTTTGAATAGTAGCCGGCGGAGTCGATAAATAATTTTTACAAACAGTAGCAGGTGGAGTCAATATCCGGTGGAATCGATATACGCCCATGCGATCCGTTGCCACTGTACGTTTTATAAAACATACCTACACACTTTTTATATTATATATTTTTATTTATTATTTTAACGTCTTATTCTGATATAACCTATTCCATTCAACAATTATATTTGTATTGTAAGTGCCTTGATTTTGTAAATTTATTTAATAAAAAGTTTATTAACTCACAGCTTTGATCTCAGCTACGGTAATAAACAAAATATAACATATACCTACATTATAAAAATTTGATAAAACAAGCATATTATACATAAAAATAAATAGTTTGGATATTTGGTCCGCTAGAGAGTGCCAAAAAGCGAAAAGCGGTAATCATTAACGGCATACATTGACCCATGTAATTGTAATAGAAGTGGCCAAACCTATATATATAACCGTGTTTAAAATTTTCTTCTACTGAAAAATTTGTGAATGTAGACTTGAACGGTTGTTCCACTGACCCCTTCAATTATTACTTATTTTACTCGTATAAAGTAAATAATTTTAAATAGTTATTGTTTTATTATTCTTATAATTAAAGCCCTGATTTATAAACACTTGAAAACTTGAAAATTGTTAGTGTACATTTATGTATCAATGGCCTGAACTCATAGAACTCCTCCACTTGACATAATTGTACCTAGTCTGTCAATATGGAAAGTAAATAGGCCAATGTAAAGCTAAAATAAATTGCCTTATGAGACCAAAATGGGAAGTATTCATCAAGTTATCTTATAAGATTATGCAGAATGTAAATTTCCTATATTGCTCATTACGTAGAAAAAGTCAGCAAATACTAGTGCAGTGTCTTTTTAATTAATAGTTAAATATATATATTTAAATATTGTAATAATATTGATAACTCTAGTAATGTAGTTATAATTTAATTTAAACGAAAATTAATTCAATGAATAACACTGAAACAATGTTGTTATTACAATATTGTTACAGAATAGTGGAATCGTTTGTTGAATATAAATATTAAAAGATCCTGATATTTTTTGTATTCAAAAATCATATTTTATTTATTAAAAACTGGGCTAGAACATTATTTACCCATATGGTTACCAGGAATACCGGTTATACGCTCCACGCTCCTTAAAAATTATAGTAGAGGGATGCAAATTTTTTGAAATGTAGTTGAGGAGCTCCGTCCTCTTACGCCCACTCTCCTAATTTGAGTACAGCTAAAAATTCATTAAAGGGGAAGAAATTGTGTATTCATTTATATAGGTATATAATATTTAGGTATGTGTATTGTATTTGTTGATCCTAATACTATTTGTCACAATTAAGGAGCCTCCTTATCTGTCCATGCTCAGTGTGAGCTTCGTGCGGTAATCCGTTTTCTTTACTCGCGTGGCAAGACGCCGGTGGCCATCCATTGACCACTTTGTAACTGTTATGGATCGACCTCTATGTCAATTGAAAATGTGAGGAAGTGGTGCAGAGAATTTTCAAATGGGAGGACGAATATTCATGATGAAGCCAGAAGTAGAAGGCCAACTATTTCTGACGATCTCCAAGAACAAGTTGAGTCTAAACTTCGTAAAGATCGACGAGTGAATGTTCGAGAACTTGAAGAAAAGTTGCAGATACTCAAGTCCTCGCTTCACAGATTCATAAGTTATCTGGGGTACCAATAAAAAGATCACAAACGCCAACGCATCGAAAGTTCCTGTGAGGTTTTGGATATGCACGCTGAAGAAGGAGCTATATTTTTGGACTCAATAGTGATAGGAGATGAAACGTGGGTCTATAACTTCAAGCCAGAATCAAAACAATAGTTAATGGAGTGGAGGTGTTCATTTTCCCCCCAAAAAAGGAAATTGAAAGTGACGCAATCTGCCAGAAAAATTATGGCAACTGTCTTCTGGGACAGAAAAGGCATCCTTCTCATCGAATTTATGTCAACAGGGACCACCATTAATTCGGCATCGTATTGTGAGACGCTTGAAAAATTGCGTCAAGCCATAAAAAACCGACGACCCGGAATTCTAAAGAAGGGAGTGCGTCTTTTGCATGATAACGCTCGACCTCACGAGGCACGCAACACAAAAGCGCTTTTGGAGAAGTTTGGTTGAGACATTATGTAATGTTCCCATTACTGGCACCTCTTTAGATGTACGGAACGCCAACCTATAACCCGGATAACACCATACTGGTGAAGGAGGTTATAGGATTTTTAATTTATGAAATTAAAGGTTAGCATAGAATGGACAAGAGAAATGTTGACAAAATGTATAATATAAACTTTATAATAAAAAAAACTATGATAGATATTATAATGAATAACAAAAATGATTTAGATAGGTGGTAAAAAAAATAAATATACAAATAATTGTAATATGAATGGAATAATACACAAAACAATAATAACAATATAGGTAACACAAATATATAAAAAAATATGGTGACTCACATAATAGGAACAAAGCAGTTAGGTAGGTATGTCTCCGTTATTGGGGTTGATCGTCTTCGGTCATCTTAAAATGGCATCTTCGGTTCATCGCCGGTAGACATTTGTTTCTTTATGTAGTACATAATTTATTATTGGTTTGTCCACCACCAGGTGCCAACAGCTACATGACTGCGGTCGCGTCCACGGAACGCAAATTTTAACCCGCCATACGGGTTCCTCGGGCCATTGATATATTACAATAAATTAGACATTAACCGCCTTGTCCATTGACAAAAGAAAGAAAAAAAACGTACAAGCACGAATAAACAAATTTTTATTACAACAACATTAACAGTATTTACGGATATAATAATTGTATATAAAAAAAAAATATTGTGATAAGGACAGATAGATTAGGATACTACTTGGACTAATGACGTTGTGACCCATAGCAACGTATTAACCACACTTAACATCATGAAACTGATGGACTGAACGACACTATTCCCCCTCAGTCATTCTATTCATGATATTCTATCTTAAAGACGTGTTACGTTACAATTTTCCCCCACCCCTTATTAATTAATACCAAAAAAAAGCTCACCTTCATTTTAAACAATCTAATTTATATACTGATTACTTCCAATTCTCAAATATAAGAAATCAATGCAAAACTATAAGAAAAAGGGATTATAATAACTATTTATGAAATGTACAAAATTCAATTACACATAATCCGAAATATTTCTAGAAATATCTTAACAATAAAAAACCTAATCATTTGCTGCCGAATATTATTAGTTATAATAATGAAGAAGCTGAAGACGGACAATCCGTTGTAGATATTTTTGGTAAATATTTTTCTAGTGTTTATACGCAACCAATACCTATTTCGTCTTTGAAACCTAACTATATAAATACACTAA